>OMOT01024974.1:0-11587 GCA_900312575.1 Acanthochaenus luetkenii | reverse complement strand
GTTCAGCAGCCAGTTCGACTGCTCACCGCTCCACAACACGGAAATAAGTCCACCACAGATCCGCCTCCAGTTGGAGTTTTCGAACGGTCAACGCCGCGCAGCGTGCCTCGTCCTCCGCGGTTCTCCTCGGCTCTCCGTCCTCCCGGTCTGGACCGGTTTTAACCTGAAACATGTCGGCTGTGCAGCGGATGAAAGTGGCGAATGAGCGGCACAGCAAGACCATCACGCAGCGGGGACACGTCCAGAAAACAGCGGTACTGACTACCAGCTAACAGCTAATGCTAGTGTACAATGATTGTGTTAACTGGCTGTACGCCGGTCTGTTATGTTATATCTGCTATGATGTGTATATACGTTGTGTATATCAGTATTTTACGCCATTATAGTAGTAACAAAACCAGCGGTGGTTACAGACACACATCAGTTAACTGTTAGCCGACTCTGATGGTTAGCTAGCCTTAGCAGTGACACCAGAGAGCCTGCGACTGACAGTATGCTGTTTGCTCAACCTGATGTAATTTACCTAATAGGTACTATTATCGTTTTTCAGAGGTGCGGAACAACCTAGACCCGGTACGTTCCGTTTTCTATTGCAAGAAGAGAGCATAAAGCCCAATTCCATTAATAAATCTGGCAAAATAATGTGGCTTCGTATGTCCTTAAATGTGCTTACCCGTTAAAACATGACTAAATACCTTTCCTGATTCGCTGGGAGTCATTCGTCAATTCGGCGTACATCCAACACACCGAGCACCCCTTATTTAAATACTATTTCTACTTTTATAACTGGCTCGCCTGTTATTACCGCAATCTTACAATCAAATACACCTAAATATTTTATTGAAGTAAGTTATGTGTTGTTTAGTACTTTATATGTGCCGAATTGAAGAGTGACTCCAAGTGATTTGAAAAAGGTTTTGAGTCATGTTTTATGGGGTAACGTTATGTGTTTTTTCCGGTGTACCAGAGAGCATGGAATCAGTTTGGTGTAAAAAGTACAGGAGAACAGGGGTTTAGCTGCACGTAACGGTTATGTATCCTGTAGCTATGTGACACTAGCCTGTAGCTAACAGTGGCTGTTAGTGAATTAGTTTCCAGCAGAGAGAAACTGACTAACCAGCCAACTAGCTAACATTACCCTCTAGGACTTGGTACTGGTTGAACATGTGAAGTATAGATATCGGTACCGTGAACTTGGCACCAGTAGCTTCTTTTTGATAGCTATGTTGAATAAAAGCTTCATATGTAACGCGGTTAGCCTAATATTTTGACTAGCATACAATGTTTGCCTTTAGTTTTCCCAACTAAAAGAAATATATATAACTGACATTTCTATTCATTTATTTTTCTTCTCGACTTTCACAGTATAAAACAGGCTCTTAGGAACAAAGTACTCATTTGTTAAAAATGTAATTTTACAATATAAAAGAACAGAAATTCAGAGCATTAAACTCTTTAGCACTGTCAGTAATATCACATTTAAAACTGTTTAAAGAATATCCTGTGCTAGTAATTTTTTAAAATGCATTTATGTAAATAGTTTAAAAAGCAGGTTCAGTCACAGTTTCTTCCTGCAGTCCAGCCCAGTGCAGCTCTCCTGCCTCAGGTTAACTGTGTGTGTATTTTAGGGCTGGGTTAAAAAAGAAAAAACTGATTCAAATCGATCTTCATTTGAATGATCCGATGTCGATTAATAAAATCCAGATATCGATCTCTTAATATATGCCTTGTCCTGTGGATGCGTGCATCTTTAACCCTGTTAGTCTCGCATGGCCTTTGGTTCTTGGTCTGAAGCCACTGAACAGGTTTATGCGCGATAACAAACGAGTATAAAGTCGCCAATGCCACGGAGAATATAGACTGGGAATCTTGCCTAAATATATATGGAGAAATCTTGGGGTGTTTCAAGTTGCAGTAACTGTCATATGCGGTAAACATTTACCATGCAATGTTAGTAAGAGAGTTATGGTAATACATGTAGAGTAGATCGGGATACAGACTGAGAGAGAGTTAACATGTTGTGACAAGTAAATAAAAGCCTCACTAAATACATACTGTATATATTATATATCATTGGAGAGGGTATTCGTTTCTGCATCAAATGGTGGGATATGTGGGGGTACTCGTGCACACAGTATTGTGAAGAACGTTCAGGAAGGGCAGGGGGGTCATTTACTAAATGTATTAATATTTTCAGTAATGCACACCAATAATTAAATAATTGTTCCTTGTACAATTTACAGCATTAGTTCTCTGAGAATCTTTCATATCCAAGCAGAATTGGTATTGTAACTAAAATATCCCTAACCGAATCAATCAAGTTTTATTTATATAGCCCTTTTATACAAACATGTATCAAAGGGCTTTACATCACATCATATACTACACACAAACACATCTATTTGCATGTCTTGGACTGTGGGAGGAAACCGGAGCACCCGGAGGAAACCCACGCGAACATGCAAACTCCACACAGAAAGGGCCAGGTGAGATTTGAACCCATGACCTTCTTGCTGTGAGGCGACAGTGCTAACCACTGAGCCACCGTGCCGCCCGATATTGAGACCGAAATCGAATCGAATTGGGACCTTCGAATCATTCAGGAAATCAGTGGCGATACCCAGCCCTAGTGTATTTAGAGCGTCATCAGGTTTGAGGTGTTGCTGAACTTGGTTATTAGATTTTCTCGTCACCAACATCACACTGCGCTGTTGTCGTCACAGCTCAGGCTGTGTTGTTGTGGGCGGGGCTCCAAACCGTCTGAAGCAGTCTGGACTCATTTCATTGGCTGATTAAGCCCATTAGCGGATGATGTTTACCTGAAGCTTACCGTGTGGGCGGGGCCTCAATTTTCTGTTGATGACGTTTGAGTTTCTTTTCTTTGTCTGTTAAGCCATGATGACTATCACTGCTCATGATAACTACCCAGTTCTTCTGTTTTATTTCAAACAAATAGGAAACGTGAAGAGTAACAGGAGCTTCAGATCAGGGTGAGGGTGAGGGCGAAGTTACTGTTAGGGCTGGGTGATATGGCCTATAAATGATATTGCTACATTTTTTGTCTATATCGCGATACACAATATATATTATAAGAAGTTGAAGTCCAAGGCAGCTCTACAACATTTTAAAAGCATTTATTGAATGGCTCACATTATTTGGAATATAAAAAGTCCAACATGTTTCGACCTACATAGGGCCTTCATCAGGGTATAGAGAACAAAGACCAAACACGGACTAATATAGAGGTTCCAGAACTCTTAATTACTATGAGAATGGAACAATATATAACATAGCCACAAGGGGTCACTAGAGATACAATCTATTAAATGATAGGTTATGTCTAAAAGTAAATCACTGTCAAATAAATATACAATAATACTTCCAAAATATTATATAAAATACATAATATATATATATATATATATAGTATACCTCCTCAAAGTACTCTTAATGACAATTACTGTATCAACATAAGAAAATGAGTCAAATCAATACATCAAACATACTAAAACTAAACTTGTGTGCAAAAAAGTAAATTACAACAAAGTTAAATTTAACTAAACAGGATTTATTCAAGGCAATTGCAAAATGCACATACGCTTTTAGCAGCTGGTAATTGAAAATAAATAATGCCACATGATGTAGACCTACATACTGTAGCCTATTTCTATAGAATTCAAGCTGAAAGACCCGTAACAAAAACAGAGCTCAATGGGCAAAAAGTGCAGAAACCCTGATACATTTCAAAACATAAATTAAAGTGCACACACTAATACAGAAAAAAATGAATTAACATCTAAGACAATTTATATAAAAACTCATGGGTACCTAAGACTTCTGCACAGTACTGTTTTCTACAAATCAGTCTCAAATCTCAGTCAGATTTTAAATCCTCTTATATAATCAGAATCAGAATCAGAAATGTTTTATTCGCCAAGTAGTTTTCACGTACAAGGAATTTGCTGTGGTTGGTGCATACAGACAACATAAGAACAATAATAATAAGCACTCAAAAAAAAGTAAGTAGTGTAACAAAAACAAGCAGCAATATGTGCAATGTGTGCAATATGTCAGAAAGGGCTGAACAGCTGTGCAAGAGTCCAAAATACAAAATAAATAGAAATAGAAGCATTCTACAATACAGAATAACGGAACATGTGTGGGCTGTGCGTTAATGTAACGCATAGTGTCTACGGGGGCGTGATAGTGTCTGTGTCAGTCAATGGATGACCCGGGGGTTGTTGATAAGGCTGACTGCAGACGGGAAGAAACTGTTTTTGTGGCGAGAGGTTTTGGTCCTGATGGACCGCAGCCTCCTGCCAGAGGGAAGGGCTTCAAACAGGTTGTGTCCAGGATGTCTCTCCTGTGATAAAATAATAATCATTTTTAGTATCAGTAATGTTATAACATCCTACTGGTGAACATAACACTATAAAAGTGTGTGCGCATCATGTGTATTAAATATATACACATGATGCACATACTTTTTAATTGCATGAAACATTATGAAGTATTATCTTAGTGTTATGTGTACCAGCAGGCTGTTACAATATTGCTGATAATAATAATAAATTAGACGAAAACTCTTCATTCGCGAGGTGCAGCCAATGGCCAAAACATTGCGGTCTTTTCCACTTATTGAGGTTCACAGCTTTTACGGGGTTACTCCCATTATAAATGGTGATACATACTTGACGAGCTTCTGTTAAGTTCTATGACATGAGGCATGAACTCTTCAACTCCCAGTTGTCGATGTAATGTACAGTTAAGCTGAGATATGGCTCACAGGTTCTGCTGGACCACAAGTCCGCAGTTGTAGAGAAGTGTTACATGTGTTAGCTGGTGGACCACCGTTTCTCTCAGTTGTGTATAACGCTGTCAGAGCTTTCTCCACAAAATATTTGCGACCAGGCAAGTGATACTTGGGGTCAAGTGTCTTTACAATAATTTTTTTAAATCTGGACTTTTCTACCACACTCACTGGGGTCTTTGGTGATGTTAGTTACGGCGGCTGCGATTTCTCTCCATTTTTGACAGAAATGGACTGAAATTTGTGATACTACTACCGTTGCTGCATATTTTGCAAATAACAGTTGTTTGTGCAACATCTTCCTTGCGGTAACCAAACCACCACCAGATGACGGATCCAGTACTGTTATTTTTTGGAACCAGTTTGTCCGCTTCTGCGCCTCCATCTTCCACTGCCGTTTCTGAATTCAACACGTAGGTCTAGCGTTTTAACTCTCTTCACTTCTTTCGCTCTCTCGTCTCCTCTTTCCCTGTTTCCTCCAAACAAACGTGAGTGTGTGTGTGTGACATAAGTTGAGCGGGTGTGTGTGAGAGGGAGAGAGGAAAGCGCTGCTTAAAAGCAGTCTCATCTCGGCCAAGGCGGCTTAGAAACTGACGTGACAACATATACTCGATGTTCATGATATAGTCATTTATTACATCTCATGTAGAACAAGCTGTTTTCCTACTGTTAGGGAATTAATGGAAGTCAGTGGAATGTCCCTGTAGTAATGTGTGTGTGTGTGTGTGTGTGTGTGTGTGTGTGTGTGCAGCGTCCAGTAAATGAGGAAAAGTCTCCAGTAGGTCCATGGCTCTTGGCTCTGTTTGTCTTCGTGGTTTGTGGATCAGGTGAGTCGGTTAAATTTTTGTATGTAAAGTTTCTATTGAGTGTCATTTTATTCAGGTCATGGAAGTAGTCTGACCTAGTCATGGAAAGTGAGGGAAAGTCATCATGATGCACCTTGTCAACATGAACTGGATGTTTTGCACTTTTCATGTTGTACAACATGAGCAGCGATGACCACTCTACTTCCTGTGAAACCGAGTGTTTTAAAGAGTGAGACAGCAGTCTCACAGAGACACCGGACCATCATTTAAATGCAATTCTGTCGTTTTCACTGAGACCTTTCCTAAACTGATGATGATGCCTGTCACGCCGATGATGTCACTGCGCAGCGAGGCGTTTAAATTACAGCGTCTACATTAGCTGACGCTTTGATCCGAAGCGATTTACATATCATCATACCATTGGGGGACGTAGCCATGCAAGGTGCCAACCTGCTCAACGGGAGCAATTTGGGGTTAGGTGTCTTGCTCAAGGACACACTTTTTTTTCCCGGGAGGAGCTGGACTCTAACCTTCAACCTTGCGGTTGCTGGGCGGGAACTCTACCTCCTGAGCTACTGCCACCCCAGAGAGATACCCGATCAGAAGTCAGGGCAGTGTTCACTATTCATCTCATTCATATCTGATCAGCCTTACTGTCACAAAATGTCCCATATATGACAGTTACTAATTTATAATCAATTATTTAAAATAAACTGAAATCTAGTATTATTAGTATCTAAGTATTTTGGTCAATATTGTATACAACTGTTGGTAAACATTGTGTGTGTGTGTGTGTGTGTGTGTGTTGCAGCCATCTTCCAGATCATCCAGAGCATCAGGCAGGGCTTGTGATGACTTCTACCCTGGAACAGAGCCTCTTTGCTGGGGAAGCAGCCACCTGCAGCACCCCCATCTCCTCCTCCATCTGGAGCAACACACATGAAAATAAACACACACACACACACCTAGACATGAAAATACACACACACACACACTCACACCTAGACATGAAAATACACACACACCTTGACATTAAAATAACACACACCTAGACATGAAAATAACACACACTCCACGAATTCAAGCACACACAAGGAGACAGGCTTGTTTACGTCTTACTGAGACACACACACACCTTCCTGTGGTGTATCCTGTTTGAATCTGAGCTCACTGTGACCCGACCTGTCTCTCTTTGTCTCTCTCTCTCTCTCTCTCTCTGTGGGTGCGTTCGTAAATACGCTATGGGAGAGTCGGAGCGCACACTGGGCTCTGACTGAAAAGTTTATCCAAACGTCTGAACGTTCCAATGTAAAAATGGCGGAGGAAGTCTATACATGGGATGAATTAACGTTCATTTGAATTAATTCTAAAAGATGAAAATGGCAACGTTATTTAACTGATTTCAGAGCTCTATGATGTTGAAACCAGAGTGCTCTGAAATTAGAGCAGTTTTCAGAGTGAATTTACGAATGCACCCATTGTCTCTGTCTCTCTGTCTGTCTGTCTCTCACATGTCATGTCTCTGTAAAGGGTAGTACGTCTTAATCTGAGTTTATCCTCCTCCGCTAGTAATATTGATCAGATATTGGTTATTGATGCTTGGTTCTTATTAGACTGGTTGTTGATATTTGATTGTTTGGGGGCAGAAAAAACAAATCAGTTTGTAATATGAAGGGTTTAACTCATCTTCTCTTTCCTCTCCTCCTCCCTCTGCTCCTCTCTTCTCGCTCTTTCCTCTTTCCTCTGCTCCTTCTCTTTCCCCTCTCCTCCCCTCTTCTCTCTCCTCTGCTCCTCTCCTCGCTTTCCTTCCTTCCCTCCATCTGAATACATTCGTCCAATGGGGTTTTGTTGTGTCTTTCCAGACTTTTCTGTACCTCCAGGCCTCTGTCTGTCTCTCTGTGTGTGTCTGTCTGTCTCTGCCTGTGTCTGTCTCCCTGCCTCTCTGTCTCACACTCAGTGGTTCATATCATTGTTGCTGGTTAACAGAAGAACAGTTTCAGGACAGAAACCACGTCAGTTTTCCAGGAGTCTCATCGACGTTCATGTATTTCTGAAACTACTATGTGGTTTGAACCCAGGTTCGACTGATATGGACGTTTAAAGACCGATACCAATATTTTTAGACAGAACAGTACCTGATATTTAATAAAAGATCTATATCGGCTCTGTGCATCGGTCTAACTCTGGTTCCAACAGCTTTCAGTTCTATTTCAGAAAAAGAAAAATGTAAACGTTGCTGTTATGTGTTGTTTTTTTATTTTCAATTAAATGAACTTGTTCGGTTAGATGAAATCTGTCACCTGATGTGAAAAAGCAGAGAGCCGCGACAGTCAGTTCAGACTGTTCTGGTTGTAACAGTCTCACCCTCCTGTTCAGCCTGTTCTGGTTGTAACAGTCTCACCCTCCTGTTCAGCCTGTTCTGGTTGTAACAGTCTCACCCTCCTGCTGTACTGCGCCTCTGGATGACATGCACCGCTTTTATACAAATAAACAACAGATATTTTTCTCTAATGGTGTGGTTCATGGCATCTTCATTATGTTCATATGGAACTTGTTTTCATTTCATCTGTATGACGCAATGCGTCTCATTGTTATGATGTACAGGTAACAGTCTGAAATAAAGGAAAGACTTGCGAGAACGAGGGACGCAAACGACACAGATCAGGTTTAGTTTCCGAAGGAAATGAAGTAGTTAATGCTCATGAAGAATCCCTACAGACTGATTGAATTGCTGCTGATTTTAGTTCCTGTATTGGATAGCTGCAGTACTTATGTTTGGACAGCAGATGGCAACAGCTGTGAAGAATACACACCATGTGGTCCAGTAGGTTAGCTGCTAGATGATGTGAACTGGGTTCATCAACTGGGAATAATATTATACTTGATGGTTATTGATTTGCTAGTGATTTACCTTACTTAAAGTAAAGAGCATCTAAATAGCCTTTCTCTCTTTGTCTCTCGCTTCCTCTGTCTCGCACCCTCTGTGTCTTTCCCTTTCTCTTAGGCTCTGTCTGTCTCAGTTCAGTGATCTCTTGGCATTAAGTACAATTCAGTTTATATGCCAAAGCCTTGATAAATTTCAGTAATTGTAACATTAATAATGATTATAAAACGTGTAATAAAATCTGAACAAATAAAACAATGTTAACAATATCATGTAAAATAAAGAAAAGGATAATGTAAGTATGAAGTACAGAAAAGTACCCCCCTAGGCTACGCAGTGACGTCAGAGCAGGAGAAGATGGCGTCTGTGCTGAAGGCGGAAGGTAAAGCAGCTTTAAGAGTGTTAACCCCCTCCTCTCGTCTGCTGTTTTTTCAGTAGGAATATTTAGTATTCTTTTATTTACTTCCGCTGTAGCGTGCAGACCGGCCCGGTTCGGAGGGTTTTACCCCGGGGTGTTGCCTCACAGTTCGTGTTCCGGAGGTGTTTAATCAACGCTAATATGAACCGATGAAGCTAATGTTAGCCTAGCATAGGTGGCTAACATTAGCCGGCTAGCTAATTGTGTAGCTAAACAACCAAACTAATATGAACGCGTTAGTGATGGGTGTAGGGACGGTCTCACGGGGAGCATCGGTGTAACATCAGAGGTTTTGAGGTTACAAGTTGTTGTCATGTTGTTAATGTTATCATGTGAAGCTGAGAAGAGATATAGTGTGCTAGCGGGCTGGGATGAGCTGAGCTGCTGCAGCCGGGAGAGGAGCAGCAGGAGGCGGACACAGCAGCCAGGCCAGTCCCTGGTCAGAGCCCGGCCTCCGTGTGTGTGTGTGGGGGCTGTTTCTCAGAGAGAGATTAGCTAAATGAGGAGCTACAAAGCTGCTGTTTCAAGGCTGTGTGTGTGTAATGTTTGAATTATTCAGTCTTCTTGTGGAAGTCGTGTGTGGTTGTGTGTATAAAGTCTAAGTTCATTACTTTCTATAGCTCTTTATCACAGCATGTCTCAAATGACTACAGAAAATTAGCCAAACTAGATCTAACTGAATAACAATCAATGGAATCACAGAATACTATAAGACAAACAGGGGGACAGAACAAAGCACAAGACACACGATATAAATGTATCGTGCCGACACACACACTCCAACACGAAATGGTTCTTTGGGTATGAGTAGTAATATAATTACTTGTATAACTGAACACACACGCGTAAATACAGTCACATAGTGTTAATGTCTTATAAACAGTCTGTCTCGCTCTCCGTGTAAAGTGGGTGTTACTAAGTTACTAAGCAACAGAGAGCTATTGAAAGCGTGTGTGACTGTGTGTATTGCCGGCCAGTTAGCTTGGATTTCAGGTGTGTGTGTGTGAGAGAGATGCTGGTGTCGAATTGCAGGCCTTGTTGCCTATTGATCAGTCTATTGACTCAGCGTCTGTGTGTGTGTGTGTGTGTGTGTGTGTGTAGCGGGGCAGTGCGGCCGGCCGTGCAGTGCGTGAGTCTCCAGCGTTGACCCGTGGCCATGAGCAACAAGGAGATGGTTTCCACGGAGACAGGTCTGTCCTCAGCTGACATTCACATGTTTGCACCCAGAGCCATATATAGACAGTTAGTCCATCTATAGACAGTTAGTCCACTATAGACCACGTTAGTCCACATATAGACAGTTAGTCCATATATACCCAGTTTGTCCATATATAGACAGTTAGTCCACATATAGACAGAGTTAGTCCACATATAGACAGTTAGTCCATCTATATACAGTTCATCCATCTATAGACTACAGCTGATCTGTATTGGCTGATTATCTTCTACAGGTTGAAGCAATGCTCCTTTATGTGATCGTTGTCATCAATGATGGAAAAGTCCGCTTTTTTTATCGTCTGACACACGTTTCCATGACACCTGGGAGAGTCGGAGCACACACAGGGCTCTGACTGAAAAGACGGTTTATCCAAGCTTCTGAACATTCCAATGTAAAAATGGCGGAGGAAGTCGTTGCAAAATGCGATGTTGCAGCTTGATTGGTACTCTAGCCAGTATTATTCAACACGCAGCGACCTGTAACAAAACAGGTAATAATCCTGTTTATACATGGGATGAACTAACGCTCATTTGAATACATTTTAAAAGATGAAAATGGCAACGTTAGTTAACGAGTATCTACTGACTTACTGAACGCACCCCTAGTATTCTTCTTCCAGGATGATGTGGATGAACGGAGGGGAAAATGGATGAACGGAGGGGAAAATGGCAACAGTGGTTACAAACTGGTGCAAAACACAGCACCATTTTTACCTTGGAGAATGGCATTGTGGCGTAAAGCACTATGGGAATTGTAGATCCTGTTTAGTTCTACATTAGTCTTATATGGTCAAGTCTGTGATGGACTGAACTAGGGGTGTTAACGATTAGTCGTTAATCGATTAACAACCGTTAATAATTGGGTCGATTAACATTTCAAATGTAACGATCAAATTGAACTATTTGAGATATCATCATAATTGTGTCAAAGGGAGTTGTTGGTGAAATGCAATCATTTAGTTAAACACAAGAGGGCGCGCGCACTGCATTGGGAAACATTGTTTACACAGAAGAAGACTGAAGAGGTTAATTCACTTTACACAGAAGAAGACTCGACCATAAGGCCAAAAGCAGCGTAGTGTGGGAACATTTCACACTTAAGGAGAACAAAGTGCATTGCCATCATTGTGATGTTGTTTTAAAATACAACACCTGCACAAGTCCGTTAATGCAGTGTTTCCCAACCCTGGTCCTCAGGGCACATGTATCGGCTGCAGAATGGTTGCTGAAGGAAACCAGTCACACCAGGCTTCAGGATCTGCACTTTTAATCTCTATAAAGAGTAGCACGGGGCACAATCAATACACAGACAGTGTTGACAGGTTCTCTGTCTCCAGCAGCGCATCAGAAAATATGCAAATAAGGAAAAATCTCAGACAGATTTAACAGCAGTAATGTCCGTTTTTTCTAACCAAACTCAATGACAAAACTCAGGGAAACATTAACAATGA
>OMOT01024973.1:0-53192 GCA_900312575.1 Acanthochaenus luetkenii | reverse complement strand
TCAAACAGCCGGAGTCACACAAGGTATTGGCCCATACCCTGTGTGGGCGAGCTGCAGAGAGCTTGTTGTCAAGGAGATGAGATTATTTATATATTTCTTACTTTGCTTGCTCCCCTCCTTAATTCTAGCTTGAAAATGACGACGGCTCTCTGTCATTTCACATGTTGTTGTTATTTTTAAACGTTCGTTAACCAGGTGTATGTTACACAAGTGTACCCTGAGAATAAATGCAATCTCTTCGTATTTATGCGGACTCAATCCCACAGGTGTGACCCAGAATGCCTAAATCTCGCTCAGATCACCAGACGTGCACCCTAAAGTGTGAACCAGATCCACCCGGTGGTGTTGTTGTGCATTTATCGAGTAGCTATGAGTCAGCCGGAAGAGGAATTCATCATCTGCTAAAAAAAAAACCATCCACTTTGACATTTTAACATTATCCACCTTCTGCCTGGAGGAAGTGTTACCCTTAAGAAAGTCATACTACAGACGTTCTCGTAGAGTAGTTGATAAGTCAGCCAAATAACACAGCGAATGCCCTCAGGGTCCAGCCACTTAGAAGGTAAGGAGAAGTCAGCTGGAAATACTTGCGTGGTCTTCCATACAAACAACGTCACGCTGAGGTTTTTTGGCGTGCTGGAGCAGTGTTGCAGTTAGTGTTGCGCAATACTGGGATATGACCCTACAGGAATCCAAATCTCTGTACTGTATGTGCAGTGCAGAGTCATTCTACTGTCCACTCTAATAAGAGTACTTCTAATAAAAATGGAGCTTCAAGGACTGTTATTGTGCAGATCCACCAGGTGAAACGATTTGTTGTTGAACATCTTTTGATTTATGCAATCGATTACTGAACATGTTGAGGGTGTGCGATGTTTGAAAAAGCTAAGCCTGAAGTAAGATGAAATGCATTGGGATTCATTTAAAAGATAATATCAGTGTTTTGTGTGTTCAGTCTCATCTTGACAGGTGTATTGAGATATCGGGCATCTATTTTATCATTGATCCATCAGTGCTATAGGCTTCCAGTTCTAGGACTGTTTCATAATTTACCATCATTTATTCTAAAATATGATGAAGTCACACTTGTACTTTACTATTAGTTCATGGTTGAACATTTAACCGCAGTGCTGAGCATCTAAAACTGTATGACATATAGCATATGATAATACAACCATGTGATTTGAAAGCCTTAATTTCTGTCTATTGTACAATCCTACGAAGACTACTGGGTTCTAAGTGGAATGGCTTTCAAATGCTACAATGAAGTGCTGTTTTCCTCTGAAGAATCAGTATTAGATCTAGAAGGCATCATTTTGTTTCAGCTTGTCTAAGACACAATTTGAGATCTAGGACAATTTCCACAATTTGGAATGAACCTCAACAACAAAAAAGGTTGACTCTTGACCTCTCTCCACAAAAATAGCTCCCTCAGTGACGTTGCTCTGAAAACACAATACTGGTTACAAGTAGCATGTAAGAATGAAATTATTTAATGAAAGGTTTGTAAAACATATACTGTAAAAAAAAGAAGTATGCTATTGGGAACACTTAGGAACCCCGCTCACATTGAACAAGCGTCTCTGAGTGCTATTCCTGTATTCCCAGCAGACGTCCTGGTGTTAAGTTGACGTAAATGATGTTTGACTGGCACACAGTAACCATGTCTGAGTATGAGACTGTGAGCTCTCCGAGCCGAAGACGACACGACAGTGTCATCCTCCCACTGGGCCTCATTTATTCACTGGTGCTGAGAACAAACCTCTTTCTCTCTCTAGCGGTTCCCATGTCTGAGAAAACAACCTCTCACCTTCGGTTTTCCTAAACATGGCCCAGCCAAAACAGAGTCACAGTATCTACAGGTATACTCGCAATTATGCTATTAGCTTGGTAGTCTGTTGATTCACAGTATGATACCAACATTTCCTCTGTAGGACGTCCTTTGAAAGCATTTGGGTAACGAGACATTTACATTGGTATGTATGGGAAATCACAGCAAGTCACTTTTTCTGCAGACACACTGTAGTGAAGGTTGCTCTGCAAATTGTTTTGGGATTTTGGGAATGGATTCTGAATGTAATTCTGTCCTCGCCTGCTCATTTAGAATGTAATGTAGGCCAGTTGTTAAGATTTGTGAGGGATAAGATGGCAATATTTCAGTTTCGCCATTTTATTTGTTGGGTAAAATGTTACGTTAAATAATTGTCTATCAGAGGTCCGGTTAAAGAGAGCTTCATTTTTCAGATTCGATTTAGCTAGCTTAAGCTCCTCAGGCGTGTTGTTCCACAGTATAGGGGCGTGTCCAATTCATGCTATTGTCACATAATCCAATTTGTGGTGGACGAACATACTCTTCACATAATTCGGTCAGGTTGTCAAAAACAGCACAGAAATTAACTTTGTCTATTACATTATTTTGAGGTGTTGCACCTTTAGAAATGCAACCAGCTACCGTTTGTTGCTAGATTATTTCTCAAAAGTGACGAGCCACAAAATCTAGACTTTCTCTGATCATTTGGAACAATATAAATGTGTTGACTGCCAAAGCATTTAGTGACAAATTGGCACAGCTGATGCCTCTTTGTGCTATTTCCTTGCTTAATCCAAAGAGGTCTGATGATGACATCACTTTGCACAGCACAGCCCCTCCCTTTGCTAAGAGCAGGGGGTTGTAGCAAATATATTCACACACACAAATTAGCATGGCACGTCATCTGGCGCCTTTAGGGCCTTTTTGAGCGGCCAACACCTACTTTCGTTTGGCAACACTGACATCCACTATGGCTGCCAGAGGATGCCTTACATCCCCTGAAAGATGAGGCCTGGGACAGAGCCCCGTAGGACCCTGCAGGTTATACTGTATATTGGGAGGCGGAGGATGTACATTATAATCTTTTGAAGCAGGGAATATTCTTTAAAAGTGAGCTGAACCAGCCTAGTGTTGCGTCTGGTATGTCAACCTAGTGTTTGAGGCGGTCAAGTAGAATTAAAAGATCAGCTGTGTCAATGTGCTGCCCTGAGATCTAAAAGAACTAAAGAGAACTAACATGGTCGTGTGGTCTGTGTGATCCAGACATGGATTGAGATGGTCGGCAGATGGGTTCTGTCTCTGTAGCATAAGCGCTATTGTGTAAAGCTGATTCGCTTACCGCTTAGAACCTAATGGGGGCATCTTCTCTTAAAAGAGAATTTGCAGTGCCAGAGGAAGGTGGAAGCATCTCTGATGGGACTCAAACAACAGTGCTGCCAAGACTTATTACAGATCGAGCCAGGGAGACCAATCCATATTCCTGTTATATTCAATTATAAATATGCTACTGCACCAGTGGATTAAAATGTGGCCATTTTCAGCATAGCCAGGTTTTTGTTTATTTCTTGAGACCTGCTTATTTATTTAAGAGAACATTAGTCAGCAGAGCGAAGCCAAGTGAGCTTGTAAAGACGGCCATTAAAGGCCTGGAAAAGCTTTTCTGTTTGATGGATCTACCTGTGGAACCAGTTGGAAATCGGAATGCCCACTGAATTATTGACAACCTTGTGTCATAGCGTGCATGGCTTATAATATGTCATCACTTTTTTTTAAATCTATCTATCTATCTATCTATCTATCTATCTATCTATCTATCTATCTATCTATCTATCTATCTATCTATCTATCTATCTATCTATCTATCTATCTATCTGTCTGTCTGTCTGTCTATTTTATACTTCTTAAAATGTAAAAATTGGCTTATTTAGGTTGTATACTCCAGCATTATTATAATGTCACTGTACTTCAGCTGTCTTTTGCATCCTCTGTGGCCTGCTGCTTTTTTTTTTTTAAATCATTTAGAGGATTCAATCGGCAGTGGTGTTTTGGCATAGTGAGGAAAGCGGTCCGCCATCTATGCTGAAGCATAGTATTGATGCTGTGCTTGCAGTAATGGAAATCTATAGTCTGAGGGCTAGTGCCAGACTTCTGCATAGAATGGCTGAGGAGGGTTTCTCGTGTAGACAGGTCTTGAAATATGGCCGCCCAGGGCAGGCTGTTGAGAATCAGAGTTGGTTGACAATTCTATAAATATCACCTTGGCAACAGAAAATCCATCCCAAGATACAGGCTGTAGACATCTAGCATTGAACTTGGTAGCCTTGTGAGTAAAGCAACCCTGACCTCAGTTATGACCGTGCAGGCTTACGTTGCCCCGGAGAGATTTTAGATCTGGGACACAAACGCACAATATTTCTATTGCATCTGCCATACAGTATCATTGCTATGAGTTACGCATTTCTCTGAATCACAGCTAATGTATAATATGGTCTTACTTCTCACAGGACTACACATTGACCATGTACTTCCAGCAGTATTGGAGAGATAAGAGGCTCGCCTATGCAGGGATCCCGCTCAACCTGACACTAGACAACAGAGTAGCAGACCAACTCTGGGTCCCCGACACCTACTTCCTCAATGACAAGAAGTCCTTTGTGCATGGTGTTACAGTTAAGAACCGCATGATTCGATTGCACCCGGACGGTACCGTTCTCTATGGCCTCAGGTGAGTACTGTTGTTTCACGACTGTTGCAATCACCATGAGTTCCTTCAGTTCTGGACTACCATTACCGCAGCACATTATGCACAGAAGAGAGGATGGAGATACCAAGACATATTTAAGCAATTGATTGCAGATAAGTGAGTGTTTTATTTGTTTGTTTTGTTAAGAAGCCGTTAAAGATGCAATTCATGCTAATACACTGGGGCTCGGCCATGTTTATTTGGACTGGAGCTAAAGCTTGGATTCTCAATATAACACGGCAGCTCTGCAAGCCTGGAAATACCATTAACAGTAATTGGCAGGCAGTTTGACTTTCAAGCAAATAATTCTAAATGCCACTGCATTGCCAAGATGTGTATATGTTCCCTGAAAATAGCCTCTGCTCCTCTGTCCAAGAGTTTTATGTGGTGGATATTTTCCCTTGTTGCATCTATTCCATTTCCAATTTGTGTAAATTGTCATTGCAGCACTTTACATAGCCTTTAAGGAAGCTTATTCCCATGCACCTGCTCCCGGTACTTCTCAATACTGCAATTTGTTTTAAAGCAAAGATCGTCCAAGTAATGTACACTTCTCTCTTGGTGTCTTTTTGATTCAGAATCACAACTACAGCAGCCTGTATGATGGATCTGAGGAGATACCCACTGGATGAACAGAACTGTACTCTGGAAATTGAGAGTTGTAAGTTTGAGCCCTGCATCTTGTGGGACAACTCTATGCCTTTTCATCACCTAAAATTATAAATAGCGTTCTGATTCTCATGAAGACGTTTTCACACACCTCATCTAGTAGAGACAAACACTGCACACAGTATTAAGACCTGCTGATTCATGAAGTTGTCGTATCTCAATGAGATTACTTGCTTCACCTTCTCCAATTAGAGGTATTGTGTCTTATCAAGAGAGATTTTAGCTCGACAGCAAGTCCCAAAATGCAGCGCGATAATGGTTAGTCCAACTCCATCAGTCTTCATGACTTGATTGGCTATCCCTGTACTGTGCTGCCATAAAACTATTGAAGGTCACGGATCCCATGAATGTGGCACACGTCGGCCTGCCCACCAGTGACACGCATCCCCTCGAATGGAAGATTTACACGTCTCATGCAATCAGCATTTACAGCCTGCCCAGCCTATGTGATTCATACGACTTAAATCACTTGTGGCCATTAGGCCCCCAAATGTCACTTAAGCATTTGTGCAAATAAAAATACATTACTCATTTTTAGCACTCTTAACAAAATGAGAGAGCAGCACTTTCTCTGTGTTTTCCAATGATATGAATCACACCTTGACTTGTTTTGTATGTCCCTATCTACAGATGGTTACACAACAGATGATATAGAGTTCTACTGGAAAGGAGGAGACGACGCTGTGACTGGGGTGATGCGCATTGAGCTCCCCCAGTTCTCCATAGTCGACTACAAACTAGTCTCCAGGAATGTGGTCTTTTCCACAGGTAAAGGGGCTGTACTTGATACAGGATTACATGTGTTCATGAGGCAGAGGACCCACAGCATCAATTATTCTCTTGTAACACTCAGAGGCACCACAATGATGATTATTCCCGCTGGTGAGTTAATGATATGCGGAATGGATTTTGGTCTTGACAGGGATCTGTGAGCTTATTACAGTCGGGGTCAAATTTGTCATCAGATACAAATGAACTGGAACTCTGAGGCGAGTCTCCAAACTCTTCCAGTGTGTAGGAAAACAGGTGTATGTACAGCAAGATGTATTGGCAACAGGGTGGCCTAATGGTTGGAGACACTGTCCCATAACCAGAAGGTCTCAGGTACAATCCCCTCAGCAGCCGTGTGTCCTGTCCAAGTGTCCTTGAGCAAGAAACTGAGCCTCTACCTGCTCACATGTTGAAGGTCACTCTGGATAAGAGCATCAGTTAAATGTCTAAGTTGACCTTTATCAGCCTTTTTATCCAAGAGTTATATATATATATATATATATATATTGTGTATCCGTTCACTGGGAAACTTTTGGTAAAAGATAGTGAGACCTGAGCCGCATGTGCAAGTCAAACATCTGCTCTTGTCAACTTAACATTGTGTTCGCAGAAACATTTGATATATTACATTGCGTTGTTTTGTTTGCATTCAAGCTACCTCAAGGCTAAGTTTCTCTCTTCTCATCAAATGATTTGCAATTTGGACCACGCTTGCTTGTTTCCATGGTGACAAAACCAGTTCACATGGCCATTGCCATAGGAACCAAAACAAAGTGCAAGACATCCTTGTGTTCCTCTTGAATTAAAGGCTATTTCCTCTTCACTGTTTTCCCACAGGTGCCTATCCACGTCTCTCTCTGAGCTTCAAGCTGAAGCGAAACATTGGATACTTCATCCTCCAGACCTACATGCCCTCTATCCTAATCACCATCCTATCCTGGGTGTCTTTCTGGATCAATTATGATGCCTCTGCTGCCAGAGTTGCATTAGGTATGATATGTCGCATACAGCTGTTTGGCCTGAGGTCTGCAGTTTCACCTTCAATCATAAGACTAGTCTTTTGTGTGTTATAGTTTAAGCATGCAGGTTATCTGTTTTGCATAAACTTAAATCAAGTTCTGTGGAAAAGGAAAATGACTATGTATTCATATCTTGTCTTATAACATATAGGGGGGAATACTGCTCCATTTCAAGATAATTCATGTTTTATCCCTGTGGTTTAGGACAGACCAATGAAAATGTGCGATTATGAAATTCATCGCCCCATTTATTGTTTTTGCAGCATAGATAAACTTTTGTTTCGTAAAGAACCAAAGATTAGGAGCGCTGCTTTGTACCGGAAATGTCTATGACAGAACACTTTCAACAGGTGCTCTTCAGAATGGGCACCACAGGAATGTAGTGCAAATCAATCAAATCGGATCCGATCTGTTGTGATTAACAAAAGTTCAAACTTATTTTTGTTAAATTATCATTATTTTAGTAATTTTGTTGTAGTGTTTGTAGTGCGGAACAAGAATGTATATCCATATACATTTATGATAATAATCCTGGGTACCCTCATAGTGTTCCCTTAAATTGTTTTCCCACGCAGAGTCATAGGAGCAACTTCAGAAAGTGTTGCTTGACGATATTACACAATTTGACTCCAGATTTGTAGAAGTTAAACACAAAGCTTGTCCTAAGCTCTAAGAGACACATTGTTCGATGTCGTGATGTGACATCACACTTGTGTTTACAGGTATTTTCATCCGTATCAAATGGCAACAACAACTGCGGTGCTATTGGTAAATTCTCCCCACATTTCAATCAATAGTGTTTGGATAGATAAAGATTACATCAAATAATGCTATGGCATAATAGGAGACTGAACTGTGACTCGCACTGTCCAGTGGCTCTCTCTCTCTCTCTCTCTCTGTTAGTGAGGGTACGTAATTGCAGCGTTCATTAAATCCCAGGTGTATGTGTACTGTGCTTCAAAGATGGATGCAGTGCATTTAGAGAGATCGGGTTAGCAGCTAGATTTGGAAGCGCCTCCGCAGGGGTAAGCCCTCTTTAGCGGACAGGCATGCAGTGCGCTCTGGTTTGTCTGCTGTAATGCATCCTCACTCAGAAGACTGCTGCCCGAGACACCGAGAGATCAATGCAGTTAGAACGCATTTACACTTGCTGCGCTCTGCAAATTCAATCACTGTCTATGTGATTACCCACTATAGGTGTCTTTTCTCCTCTGTGGAACTTCCGTTATCATCGTATGAGAATCTTGGGCAACGCTGCATTTGCAGGGATAGCTATCGAGCTTCATGTGTGAGCGCTACAAGATTGTGCTTCAAGTGGGGCGTCAAGAGATCGTCTTACGTCCGTGTCATATCCACTGCAAATTTAAGTTTTCCTTTAATATACTTGGATATTCACCGCTGCTCTATAATCTGAAGACTGTGATTATAGTCTATAGAATGTTACAAGACATTTAATAGACAAAATCAAGTTATTAACAACTGGAGTAATATAATCATCAGTGATTTAACTGTGTATGAATGTCTCTTACAGAATTAGCTTTTTACTGATTATGTTTTGGGGTTTGTTGAGTAACCCCTCTTAGCAAACAAGTTTCGGTTCTTGCTCTTCCCTCTGTAATGGAGAAATCGATGCCATGTACTCTTGTGCTCTTGACACCCCCACACATACAGTACAGTACAACATTTTGGGTTTATGTAAGCCCATACTGAAATAGACAGTCCATTTTGGTGAGCAATACATATGTGAGATTCAAAATCAAGATTCAAAAAGCTTGTGTTGATGTTGCTGTTCATTTCGTTGGTCTGTTAATTGAATCTGTTGAATCCTTGTGTGCGACATGAGCTGTAAACCATACGGTGGCCGCTCTCTTGGTTTCAGGGCTTTTTCTGCGTATCCTAAGCTAAAGAAAGGGAGGCTTGCTGAGAACAGTCATCCAAGAACTGTCATCCAAACATTTGCAAAAAGGCTTTTACTTGAAAAATGTGTAAAATCACCAAAATGGCACACTATAAGTGATATAGGTAGTTGTTGAATAACTCCCAACTCCAATGTCATTATGTTTAGGTTCTAACAGTTATTAACAGTTTAGATGGAAATATGTAGACTTGCAGCTGATGGAAATGACTCATGGACCTTGATAGAAAGGTTTAGTGTTCTCCCCTAATGAGCTAATAGAATTCCTAAGAGTATAACTTCATGTTAGAGACGGGGTCATTGGCAAACTATTCCACCCCTGTAATGCTATACAAATTGCTTTTTAATTAAAGGTGTAATTAAAGAGACAGGCACTTTTTTGGGGGGGGGGCTATCAAGCGAGACCCTCCTTACATGGCGGTCTATCAAGGAAGAATATGACCTTCATTTCTCCCAATTATATTCACTCCAAGCTTGAGTGGTCATGACTCATTGGTTGGTAAATAATTCACACCATGGCAGTTGGTGTCCACTCCACGACACAAACGAGCGATATCAACAGACTGACCTATGATTACTCGATTCGAAATGGATGGCCCGATAAAAACAAAATCTATTTTCTCATTTCTGTGTTGTCGGCTGTGACGAAGTGTCTTCACTTGAAAGAGTTTGGGCTGGACCGAGGTATGTGCTGCAATGTTATTAGCACAAGCTTTATATGAATGGGGAAGTTGTAGCTCCCTAAGGGGTTATGCATTACACATGTTTTACTCCCAGTTGATTAAGATGCAGGGACAGATTTTAATCTAAATTAACCAAAACAAATGTCGTCTCCCATGTTTTCCCCTGAGTTACAAGTCTTGTTGACCACAGCCCATTGCTTCACCTCAAAGTGGTAATCCGAGAGATTCTTGTTTAGTTTTCTTTGTTTTTGGCGACATCTTTGGTGATAAGCGGTCATTGCTTCCCACTGATCTCTTCAGACCTGTGACTAAGTTTGCATGCACATGATACTCCGGTTCAGGTCTCATTCGGGTTACATTGTTTACGTGCACCTTTGATACCCTGCGATTGAGTATCTCTGTTGCTATGAATGAGCCAATTAACAGAATATTCCTGTCCAACTGTGGTGTCCTGTCCACAGATAGAACGATCTGCAAGCAAAAAAGTATGAAACGGTGCAGTCAACAGCTACTTCCCTATTCCAACTGAGGTTACTTCTAATACAGGGGAAAGAAATGATGATCCCAATAGTAATAGCAATAGTAAATAATGCTCGCAGTAATGTGTTTTGGTGGCATCAAAATGTGTCCATAACGCTGTGTGAGGGAGTTTGCACGGATGGCAAAAAACAAAGGTGAAAGGAATAAGATGTTTACGTGCCGCAGTTAATATCAGAGTAAGTCAGGCATCTTAACCGGGTTTCTCCAAATCACAGTATGAGCTTAACCTGGTTATTCTCTCAGAGGTACGATGTTTACATGCATCGACCCAAAACAGGGCTACTTGAGTATAAACGTAGCCAGTGTCGCCAGTACTTTAGAATTTCAGCTGGTGCCTAAGAGCGACCATGTCAACAGAGAAGGAAATATCGACTCTTTAATATATCAAACGTGTTTTATAAAACG
This sequence comes from Acanthochaenus luetkenii, assembly GCA_900312575.1. Lineage (NCBI taxonomy): Eukaryota > Metazoa > Chordata > Actinopteri > Beryciformes > Stephanoberycidae > Acanthochaenus > Acanthochaenus luetkenii. The sequence continues at coordinate 42,637 of OMOT01024973.1, read as the reverse complement.
ACAATGTGTATTACTGCATATCTATTACATTCGATAGCCACGAGCAAATACTCAACCGATAATAACATTACATCGACAAAAGACAGCGACTGCTTACAGTAGCATTGGCAATAGATCTACATCAGCAATAGACGAGCTGCAACTGGTCCAATACAATGATAAACGATAGTGAACTCTACCAGTCCAAAAGAAAAAGAGTGACATATGCATTACTCCTCAGTTGCTTTTCATCTTCGAGTATGTTCGCTTTCCTTATTAGTGTTCTTACCTTCCTCTGAGTGATTAATCAGCTTTTTCCTTGGATTTTCTGTTGCTGAAGTTTGAGTTTCTGTTTGTACCAATCTTGAGTGTTCAGTTTCTGTGTCCGTTTATTCCAAACAAGCCGCTTTTGCTGCATCACTTCCTGTGCGCCAGTGGAATAGCAAGAGCAGCAAATGTAGAAGCTTTCATGAACTGGGTATAGGTTGAATCACTAATGTGTCATATCAATCAGCGATAGTAGCAAAAAAGGACATTAAACGAAAATGTCACGGATTATTACTATGATTTATTAATCGTGAAAGAAGTGTTCATTAGAAAAGTGTCAATGGATGACTGTCTTGCGGTCAGTTTAATATCAGGGTTGTGCTGAAAGGCAATGTAACATCCAAGCCTGAAAGTAGTCTTATATACTGTATATATATATATATATATTTATTTTTTTTAATTTTTTTTCTGCATAGGTACCTCAATATGCCATGCACATTTTTAAGGTTACTCTTTCATTTGTGTTTACTAATTTACAATGTGATTATTGTCATTTGATTCTTTCTTTAAGGGATCACCACTGTGCTGACTATGACAACCATCAACACCCATTTGAGAGAGACGCTGCCCAAGATTCCCTACGTCAAAGCTATAGACATGTACCTGATGGGCTGCTTTGTTTTCGTCTTCTTGGCGCTGCTGGAGTATGCCTTTGTCAACTACATCTTCTTTGGAAAAGGCCCTCAGATACAGAAGAGGCTGGCTGAGAAGGCACAGAAGGCAAATAATGAACGGAATAAATTTGATGGGCCCATGGTAAGAATGACTTCCACGGACATACATCAGGGAATCGTGATGGACAGTTAGGTTTATCACACCGGGCCCTGGTCTTATTAAGAACTACTAAACCGCATGTTTGAAGTAAATGCAGTTTAGCCAATCTTTATCCTAAATGAGGCTTGATTCTAAGCTAGCGTGAAATAGCAGCTCACATATAATCATAATGCCCTATTTGGTCTTCATAAGCAAAGGTATCTAAAGCAGTACAGTCGGACATCTTGGTGATTCTACCGTCAGTTCTCTGCCTCCTGATGCTTAAGGCATCGTTAACACCTAAGCGCAGACGAAGGGGTTTCTGTTTGTGTTTCTCCTGGCTAGTCTGTTCTGGAAGGAGGCAATTGCAAGTCTTCGTCTGTTAAACGGTCCAATCAGGTTCAAGGGCGTCGTCACTCACGAGGGCTGAGTGTCTGTCACTGCCTGTTGTGTCACATCGGTGAACCGCACCTGAAACTTTGCTGCTGCCGTGCAAAGCTTTCCCTCCCCGTTGAACAAAGGAACTGCTTGGTTGCAGCGTCTCAACCAGCCATACTGTACATTCTGGCCATTTTTCTCATAATCATCATATACGAGTATATTCCCCCTCAACATTGTCTTTCCCTCTTTTTTTTAAAACCTTTTTTCTGTCTTTATACATTTGTGGCTTTCTGATAGTGTTCCTCAGATTATAACCTCCCAGTTCTGTGCTTTACTTCCTCAAATAAGTGTGCTGATACAGGATGCTCCCTACTACTGTGTTAGTTTAAAACACATCTCAAACATTCACTTGGATGTTGGAATTATTGCACATTGCTTTTAGAGTTCTAGCTACTTTGCTAGTATCAGGGTTGCACAATACAATTGCAATTGCAATATAAATTGCAATTAATCTGCAATTAAATTAAGATGTGTGTACCTAACGTCCTTTGATCTGTAGATGGGGATTTCACCTTGTTTAGGAAGCTGGCATGGACTATGATTTGTGTTTTTTGTTTCCAATGTTGTGCAGCCCTACAGAGAATTAGAGGTAGGACTAAATAAATAATGATGTGGGGTAGTTAAGTGCAATGTCAAGGTTCAATGTCTTCTTTTCTGCCTCTGTTATTACAAAATCAATCTGAGGTGTGAGTGTGGGGTGGGGGAGGTGGATGATGTCTTCAGCAGTTTCCCAGTGCATTCGAAAATGTATGTCAGGATGTTCATTTTAATTCCTACATTGTAGAATAAGAGCAGTCTTTTTCAGAACTTTGCACCAAAGAAAATAAGCGTAATCTTTTATTTTAATAGCAAAATATCAGAATCAGTAGAACCATATGGGACCTTCACATTGTCCATGTTCTCATGTCTCATAGTATATTGTTATATTGTATAGCCTCTGTCTTTATTTTTGCCCCAATAATAACTTGCTGTATGATTTATATGTATTTGTCTGAGAAGCAGTAACTGTCATGACCTGCGGGGTCTTAACAAGTCTTGAATTTAATAAGCAGAATTTTAGGCCTTAAACAGTCTTAAAAAGGTCTTTTGATAGGTCTTGAAATTGATTGGATTAGGAAGTACACTTCTATGTTGCGATATCTTATCCGTATCGCGTTTAAATGTGTTTGGGGGAAATGTCCAGGCTCCAAAGTAAGCAGTGCGGTAATAGCCTATCAGTCCCCCTATCTGTGAGAAGTGATTTACTCTTGGGACAGAAAACCTGTTTTTGAAGGCCGCTCTCTGTGTCCCAAGCTGTAATCTGTCTCCTGGAAGACGCCTGCCCGGGCCTGATGTGTGCTGTTGGTGTCATCACTCACTGCACCCTCCGTATGCATCCCGTTTTTTAACACTATATCTGTCTGCTGTGCCCAGGTCGACTCCCAGGGGAACATTTTGCTGACAACCTTGGAGATCCACAACGAGGTGCCAGGAAATGAAATCACAACCAGCGTGAGCGACACTCGTATGTCCTCCTCCATGATGTTTGACCACTCAGGGATCCAGTACAGGAGGCCACGCGAGTCAAGCCGCCTCAGCTTGGACAGGAACACACATCAAAAGAAAACCCGTCTGCGGAGACGATCTTCACAGCTCAAAATCAAAATCCCAGACCTCACCGATGTGAACGCCATTGATAGATGGTCACGGATAATATTTCCTTGCGCCTTCTCCCTCTTCAACTTAATCTACTGGCTTTATTATGTGAATTAATGCACTGGTGTTTTTTAAACCCCATTGTGTCTCATTCTTGTTTTTGAATGAGAAAGTACTAACTTCTTTATGTGAAGAACATAACATGGTAAAATCCTCATGGGCATTCTTTTGAATTAAAAGAGTGCAGACTTTGGTAAAAAAATTAATAAGAATACACATTCAACAGTGTGCATTTGTGTATGCACATTAATTAGGGCCTAACTACAAAACACGCATTTTGCAAAGACTTTCATGCAATCACTGCTCTCTGCTCTGACCTCTTTGAAGTCCTGGGACATCTTAACGTATGGATTGAACGCAACTGTAGCCATCAACTCAATATAGACTCTGAGCCCACTGAAACACAATCAGAATGGCAAGATTCATGGCTCTCTGTTGATACATCTGAGGTTTATTTATGTCAAGCTCTCCATCAGTATTCACATGGACAAAAGTGATCATATACACGTGAACCAAACCCTTTGTTTATGATCTGGAAACGATCTGGAATAAGAAAAGATTCAACTTGCCTTGGGGTCGATGCCACAAACAATTCACTTGTTCTTCTGAAGTGCTTAAGTGCTGTGACCTTGCTCCTATAGTTCACAGGGCATTCAACGCTGTGTAAGGACGTCGGGAAATAACATTCATGTCAAAGCCCCACTATTGGTTTTGACTAATGAACATACACGGATGGAATCCATACCAGTATGTTATTTTTAAAAAATCGACATTATTTATCATTCATAAACGTCACTTTGGATTGTCATGAAATGTGTGTGCTACAATTGTTCATTTTGCTGTGATTTTTCAATATTCCGAAATGGATGTTATATAGTGACAAATGACAACCGAAATGCACTGCTTTGAATTTATTTCTGTGTTGCCCCTCTTATATCAGCTAATACTTTTTACTACAACCAAGAAAAATGAGTCCCAGGCTTTTTTAATAGACATGTACAGTATTTGATCAATTTACACATTTTCTCATTGTACTCATCAGTGCACTTTCAGGACTGCTGTCACGCCTGAATATTTTATTGAATTTGTTAAACACTCATTCGATACGGTACACAGTACATGACGACTCCATCAACGCTTCACATGGAGATTTCTTGATTCTCCCTGAAATATGATGTACATATTGTAACACTGCACATTTTCAACTCTAACATGCTTATTATACACATAGGTATGTTGTCAACAACTTTTTGCTCAATGGTTGGTAGCCTCACTGTTTTGTTATGATAGTCTTTACACAATATAACTTTGATCCTATTATTTCCTATATGTGTTGTACATATAATACACAATATCAGAGCTTGTGATTATTTTTATTATTTTTTAAACGAGTTGATAATCATTTGAAATACCAAACGCGAAGAAGGATTGGGGTATATAGAACCTCCAAAACAACAACTGTTCGCTCGCACAGCTAGCACCGCACCATCTGCACTGCTTGGTTGCGTTGAGGGACTAGCGATGCGTAGGAGTGACACCACCTGTCAGAAGTCCACACAGCTCAACGACGCCCATGTGCACCAGACTGACGATGCTTAGTACACCATAACAAATCACACACTGACACTAGAGAATGGACTGCTTACGACAATAAAGCTTTTAGTTTTTATAGTTTTAAAGTTGGTATTTGGCAGAACATTTAAGGTTTAAATTAAATATATACTGTACATACGATACATGCAATTCATTAATATTCTCATTTTGGCATGTTTTCCAATAGGCAACAGATTTGCCTCTGTGTTTAACTGGTGCAGACAAGATCTTCGTTTCTGTGGGATAGCTGACCTAGCAGATGGTAACAGACAAAATGGTTAGCTGACACTGCAGTACAGATGAAACACATTATTTGGGCACTATGAAAATCTGCCCATGTGATTCTATCTGTAAATGCAGTATGACCTATTGACTTAAATCTATCCAGGAAAGGTTGCGTGCATGCATGCATGTTCTTTTTCAGCATGCCTGCTACACATTCATACAGTTACACGCATTCACATCTGGGACTTGCCCAGTGCGACTATAGTTTTGTATTGTTGGCCGCTGAGTAGCTGCACTGGAGCTGTTAGAGGTTAAGCGCCTTGCTCGAGGCCACCTCAGCAGTGGGTGTTGATGGAAGGGAGGCCATTACTCTGTCACTTTCCCCTGCCAGATTTTACCAGCAGGTCTGGCAAACCTTTAGGATACCGCTGCACTTTTTCCTGCTCTTGAATTAATATTCCCTGCAGGTTCCTTCAAAATGTTTGTTCAATATGTGTGTTACAATTGCCCACAATGTGAGAATAGTCATGAGCCCATCTATCTTATTTAGCTTTACTATCCTAGGTCAGATCATTACTGCTCAAGCCCATTTCTACTGTATGTGACCCCTACTAAATACATTGTCACACTTGACAAGACACCAGTTGTAGTTTGGCATTAGCTGATTCTCAAAAAGTAAAAAGCCCAAAAGTTGGAGCAATGTAAAAAAAGTCTTGATGAAATGAAATTCACTGAACAAAAATAAATGGTTCTGTTTTCATAGGAGAATGAGAATGAATGAAGTGCTTAACCCCATCTGCCCCAGTGGAGCTGGTCAGTGGCCAGGAGTGGAGGACTGTGGCTGTCCTGAGCACTCGGGTCTGAATGTTTGGAACCGAATGAGCGCTGAGAAAGAGCATGTATGCTCAGCAATCCTTCCCCGAGTACGTAGGGTTTAAAAAATACAGTTGAAATGACATTGACGTCTCAAATATGATTCGAAACCTTCCCACCCTTCACACATCACTTTGTTCTGTTATGGTCTTCAAAAAGTAAAAGCGTAAATGACCTTCTGCAGCACTGGAGCCAAGCTCGAAGAGATTTAAGCAATGTTTTGTTTAACCACGATAGAGATATGATCCACTTTGCATTGTCTCTGTATCGACATTAGTGAAGTCGTGCCGCAGTGCCTCTCAAGTGCACAACGCTGGTATCATGCTGAAAGGACGGCTGCATCCATGCCCTTAATCATTCATCCTTCATTTATTATCTCAATTCTTTTTCTGCTGTATTATGTTTCAACACACGTTACTTCTAATCAAATTTGTGTCACTATGCCTGTTTGTTCCCTATTCCCTTGCTCCTGTTAATGTTGTGATTGTATGTAGTGTGGGGAGGAATTGATTTGATATTCAGTCGTGTGATATACCGGGGCTGGAACTGTTGCCATAATTCAGTTCACAAATTACAGCTGATATACAGTTCAGATAAACGAACAGCAGGTGTTTTGTGCTTTATGCCGTACATCATCATGATGTGACACAAGAACACAACATTTTAGGACTGAAATTGCTCTCTCTCTCTTTCTCTCTCTCCCTATCTCTCTCTCGCTCTCTCTCGCTCTCTCTCTCTCACATTACCCTGAAATCTGAATTCTGCAACCTCCAGTCCTCTCTACTCTGATTAAATGGCTTTGTTCTGGTGACAGATGAGATTAATCAAACCACTGAAACAGTTCTTGAAGGTAATGACTAATAACGATTGAATGAAAAAGGGATATCGTACACACAGCAATCCCCTGTCTTTCCCTCTCAGGATAGCTCCTAATAGATCTTTACCTTCATCTTAAATGTGAAAGGAAACCAGACCAGGCCCTAAAGTTAGACCAATTTCCGATTTACAAAAACTCTGCTCCAAGCGTTTCACGTTAATAAGAAACGGATGTATTTGGATTCATTTTGTATGTGATTAGACATCAAAGACAACACTCATGGGATATCCTGACCGGTCCTCTGTATACTTCAAAAGTCATTCACCTTCTCAAATAAAAATCAGAACAGGCATATTGACTCTACAAAATGCAATGTGTCATAAGCAGTGTTGTAGTGCTATTTGTAGAGAGTAGAACTAATAGGATCCAAAGAGATGCCAATTAAAATAAAAGGTATCTCTACCATAGCTGTAAAACGTCCTCACTTTATCATCACTACCATACAGAGAGGTAACTCGGCAGCGAGGGATGCACACACACCAGCCTCAAGCCAGAAAGTATGTACAGGTAACTGCATCAATCATATCCATGTATGTTTATATCATTTTCATATTCGTAGTTGTTATTTCGGAGGTTAGTTGTCTAAAGGTAACAAAAGAACGCTTACAGCCATCAGAAACTTTTAGACGTGCACTTCACGCCTTGCCATAAGGCTGCTGCTCATGCAGACTAAGCCTATACCGCTAAACCACATTAAGGGCTACACAAACTAATGAATGTCAAAGAAAGCTATGCTATGGTTTAAAGTATGGAAGAAGCCACAGAAATTGTCAACCAATTACAATGACAATTGCAGTGAAGTTAACACATCAAAGCAGGCGTAGATTCATGAATTAGCATTTTGGGAGGAACAAAAGCTTTCTGTCTGATCAAATCCCTGAGGAACCTGGACTGCACACCCTCCTTGAAAAACACTGCTTTGAGGATTTGACTGTATAATTAGGTTATTTAGAGGCAAATTGTCAGATGGGTGGATGAGAGAGTGTCACTGAATATTTCCATTAAAAACATTTTAAAAAGCACCACATTACAGATTTGTTCTGTAACTGGCATGTCAGTCAGGGATCAGATGGAACAAGGCAGGTAGGAAAGAGGGCACTCCACAGGGAGTCGTAAAAGGAATACAGTTCAAATGGCACAAACGCATGGTGTGACAGTGAGATATAAACAGTAGGTACTTATTTTTAACAATGAGATAAGCACATCATAGATTACTAGAATAAGGAGATTCTTTTTGGAACGAAAAAGATAATTCTTCTGCCTCTGTTTCTCATCTTTGTGCCTTCAGATGATCAGCCTCTCATAATGTAGCTCGGGGCATGTGTGTGCTAGACGGGCAATAAAAACATATACAGAAAACAAATCAGGGACTTGATTGGCCTTCTTTGAGCAAAATGCCTGTGAGGAAGGTAGTTAGACCAAGGCAATAATCCTTTTTTGAGTGTAATAAGACAGACAGTTTGAATGTATGCACATTCACACAGGATAATTCATCTAAATGAGAGATATTAAAACTGGAGGAGGGGGCAACAATAGCTGCTGTGTGTAACGTCACAGAGCAGGTGGACCAATAACCAAGACCCAAGGTTACCAACACATATGATGGATCTCCAGCTTCATCAAAGAAGCTCTTCATCACCAACCGAGTACATGAGCGTTCAACAAAGGTGTACGATATGGATCACCAACAGGGCTCATGTGTCCAGTGACACGTTGTGACACATAAAAATACAACTTCTTACAGCAACCGCAAAATATTCCCGGCAGTCCAAAATCTACCCAAAATGCAACAAAAGCTAATGAACACGTTTTTTACAACAGCGGCTGTACAATTGTATTATTTGGTGTAATAATAGTTTTTACTATCATGTGTAAAGTAATGGCATATAAAACACAGTTCAAATGGTTCTCATATAATTCATGGTCCTGGTAAAATCTCGTCAGACTATTAATAAAAAAAAGCTATTGGAGAAAATGGTTCCTAAGCAATCTGCCCTGTGGTGAGGACATCATCAAAGTGCAGCAGGCACATTTGGACTGTGGCAGTAAGTTCGTGCTGAGAGGGACACCGTGATTGAACATTTGATGAAGTGAGTGTTACTTGTGGTCACAGAAATGTAAAGTGATGAATTTGACTGGTTCAAGTGTTTCTTTTCCAACACGTGACACCACATACACAGATAACCCTGGCTCACAGGTTTATTTGAAGTGTACAATCCAATCTAATTTGGCTGTGCAACATGTGTAAGTTATCTATAATGTATAGAATAGTTCTATCCATCACCAAGTGTTGATAATGGTCTGTCAGCATGTGATTTGTGCTACTAAAACAGTTTTTATAGTTTGTCATAATTTGTTGAATCCATATTCTAAATGTCCCATTCAAAGTGTGTGTTCAGAGAGCATTCTATTGCTTATAGCCTACAGTTAATGATGATGAAATAATGTTTACACGTGACAAATGGTGGTTAAAGTGTCTTACTTCATGTAAAGTGATGAATTTCATTGGTTGAAGTGGTTTTTCAACATTTGACAACAGATCAGCATCTAACCTTAACCTTATCCTATAGGCCATATTGGAATCATACAATCCAACCTCATTTGACTCTGCAATATGTGTATAATGTGCAAAATAGTTCCATTCATCACAAAATGTTTATAAGAGGTTGTTCTACTGCTTGGACAAATTGCTCCATGTGGTATAAATATACTCGTCAAAAGACCTGACGGTTTCATTGCCTTATATTCCTCTCTGTTACAGCGCAGGTGTCACATTGACTTGCATTCATGATAGAGAAGATTGGATAGCCTACATTTTGATTGTCACTCGCATATCCAAAATTGACATATTTGGAGAAATAACATTCAGGCCAACTGGGAATAAGGCCCTCAGTCATTCCTTCCAATATCTTCACGTAATAGCAATCACTTAAGTGAACCAAGGCAAAGCAAATGTATTATATGTTGTTTTTGGTCAAACAATGTAAACAATTCTCAATATTCACACCCAAAATTCTCATAAATACAAACAACACAGCATAATTTCATGAATGCTAAAGTTTTACTCTGACCTCTTTCTCTCTCTCACACACACATCCAATCTGTCACGGTCTCTGTCCCAGTCTATCAACAATTTACGGATTATTATGGGCATATGTATATGAAGCCTTAAAGTTGCTTTGATGTACAGAGAAGCCAAATATAATCACGTTTTTGAATTATTGATTTGTTATTGTGACATTAGGTCTATTTAACAAATATCAGGTGCAATTTATTCTGTGATGCCGGGAGGATCAGATTCGAGATCCTTCTATTCTTGTGCTGCTTGTTGGCTGAAACATAGCACAACATAACTCACTGATTTAAGGACAAATCATTTACATACAACTTCACATAACATTTCTAACTGTAGACAACAACAACTAACCAGAACAATAACGTTTTACCCACATGGAGTGCTTTTATACACTTTTCTAACGATTACACAACATGCCACAAATAACAACTGCCCATATAGCCCCGCCGCCTTAATACCAAGAACATCATAGAACTACCATAAACACTGGGTAATCTAACTCTGCACGGATCATTCGCTATAATACTGTCATATCGGATACAACTATCCACCTGAACTCATCAGCTTTATTTGCACACACCGGCTGGCTGTGTAAGAGAGCAGTGGTGCTGGACTGGGCTGTATGGATGGTTGTGTGACACTCACACCCAAATATACAGTACATTTCAGAGATCCAGACAAAGTTGAAATTATTCAACAAAATATGCTATTTATGGTAAATGTGTTTTATATGACCTTTTAAAGGGATATAGCACACACACACACAAAATTACTTAGACATAGACACAAAGGATGTTCAAAATTGCAATGTTTTTTTAGAAGTGCATTCTAACAAGAAACCAGTTTGTAACCCTCACTTCACCACACTTTTCCTTTCTCTCACTTTGATCCATAGACAGTAGTGCTACAATATCCATGTAGACGGATGTAGAGTTGAATCGGGACTGACTGTTGAGTCATGCATGGTCACATATAAATACCACGCTAAATACCTGCGTAATTAAACTTTCACTTCCAATGACTTGAACCCCGCACAAATATCTCTCAAATCGCACTTCATCCATCTTGTTGTAGGCTCTTTAATATGCTCTTTGCTCATATAGTGTGCAGAAGTGTGTGCTTGTTGTCAAAACAAGCCTTGGGTTAAAAGAGTGTTTTCAGTGACTGGGATTGCAGCATGTGGAAACACTTTACAATAGGAAAAAATAACACATTCCCGCACACACAAAGGATCGCCTCTGCATTGGTTTATTTGTCCACGGTTCTTGAGACGACTCTTGAAAGGGTCGATTTGGAAATCATTATTCTCGCTTTTGAAACCTCTGCCCACGGTTAATAGAGTAAGAAATGTAACTTGCTAACCTACTATCTCCACTACAAATGGTGGACTTGGATGTGGAGGTTTTTTTTTTTGTATCCATTTTTAACATCTATCTGTTTTGTATATACACAGGGAGGGAGCCATCCCATCAGAACCTGTCTTCAACCAGTTGCTACTTGCTGCATGTTAAGTGGTCAAGATTTCCTCCAAGGTTTCAAATGAGTCACGCTCAGACTCAAGATGCAAGTAAATGCAAATGAATGGCAGCAACGTCTTGTGGCTGTTCGATCTACCTACCTGTAGGACTGTAAGAGAGATGGGTTCAAAACTACGTGGGGAAATATGTAACCTTATATCTTCCACTTTTTCACTTCTTCACACCTTGCAGGGGAGACTAAGGGAGGAACAGACTACATCAATAATAACATTGAACAGGACCCTGGAATTATGGTGGTTCTTGGAGATCAGGTCAGAAAAGATCCTTAACTGCCCTTTGATAAGACTGGAGACTTGCAACTTGTTAACTTTCCATTTGTGCTTGGCCTTTCAGCATTGCTTTTTAATGCCCTCGTATGCTCCTTTAGCCAAGGTGAGGCTTAGTGTTTAGATTTCTTTTTAAATGTGTATAGTGCAATAGTATCAAACATTTTTGTGAAGAAACTATGAATTAATTCCTCTGTAGTCCAATTTTGAAGGACAATTTCCGAACTGAATATCAGAGGCAGTAACAATGTTGCTTGAAGACAGAAAAGCCCTCCCAAGGGTGTGCCCTCTTGTAAGGGCCCCAGAACAATGGTTCAGGAACTAAGAAGCAAGTACGTTTGAGGAGCAGCATACATAAATATTAAAATCATCAAGTATTATGCTTAGCCATAATGACTAGAGTTCAGAGAGTTCTTGAATAAAATTCTGCTTGGGATGCCTTTATACTAATGCACACAGTAGAGGGTCTTAATTCAATCAATACACTCCATATACTATGGATTTCTGATGATAGGAGGTTGAGGTAGTTACCCTGCTACTGTCTCACTTGTCTCTAGGGAAAGAGTGGTGTGAAACGAGGGCATAATGTGGGGAGATAGAAATGAGAGACAACTGGAAGTACTGCCTCAACCAAGGGGGCGGAGTCTGCATGCCCCAGCCAAGTCTCTGTGGCCATCAAAAAGTCCAAACTGTTAGCAGTGATCAAATCAAAGCAGGTAAAAGTACTTATTAGAGAGGGATCTCAAATTCAGTAAACCAATATTTATTGTCGGGCGGCATGGTGGCTCAGTGGTTAGCATGCGTCACAGCAAGACGGTCTGTCTGTGTGGAGTTTGCATATTCTTGTTTTCACGTGCGTTTCCTCCAGGTGCTCTAGTCTCCGCCAGGTGCTCTAATCTCCTCCAGGTGCTCCAGTCTCCTCCAGGTGCTCCAGTCTCCTCCAGGTGCTCTAGTCTCCTCCAGGTGCTCCAGTCTCCTCCAGGTGCTCTAGTCTCCTCCAGGTGCTCTAGTCTCCTCCAGGTGCTCCAGTCTCCTCCAGGTGCTCTAGTCTCCTCCAGGTGCTCCAGTCTCCTCCAGGTGCTCCAGTCTCCTCCAGGTGCTCTAGTCTCCTCCAGGTGCTCCAGTCTCCTCCAGGTGCTCCAGTCTCCTCCAGGTGCTCTAGTCTCCTCCAGGTGCTCCAGTCTCCTCCAGGTGCTCCAGTCTCCTACAGGTGCTCCAATCTCCTCCCACATTCTAAAGACATGCAAGTCTACATTGCTTATAAGTGTGAATGAGTGAGCGTGTTTGTCTGTGAGACTTGTCCAGGGTGTTTCCTTGCCTTCTCCCTGATGCATGCTGGGATAGGCTCCAGCCCCCTGTGACCCTGAATAGCAATAAGCGGGTAAAGACAATAAATTAAGGAATATTTATAGGTACTAGGTCAGGGGCAGAACAAGGAATCCTGGTATTGTAAGCGGGTCACGTTGCAGTGGGTGTATGTCTATTTCCTAGAGTAACGGTGATGGGAAATTTGTCATTTGGGCTGGAGTTGATTGAGGACAGCGGGAGGGGACTAGCTGATTGTACACTACATTATTTACTGCTAATTACCAGTAATAAATAATGTAGGAAATTATCATAGAGTTGTTACTTAACTGTTAAATTATTATTATAATGATCAATTCACAATTTATTAATGATGGCTATTGTAAAGTGTTGCCCAGCATTCATTTCTTAACTTTCTAGTTTTGTAACTTATTGATACATGATATATAATGGCACATGACTTGTTTCTTTGGATGGATAAAATAAGTTGAATGAATGATAAATTAAACAGTAAATTGATTGATTACCTACAAAAACTCAGTAATAGATCACTGATAGATGACACACAAAAAAGAATATTATTATTATTTTGTGATGCCCAGACTTCGACACAGCAAATGTTTACCTGCCACATGTATTTTCCTCTATATATCAGCATGTTGTGGAAAAACATGCTTATTATCCTGAAAAACGTGAAAGTGAATGGTGTGGAATAAAAAGCTAATGTGCAATGCAGCAAACTGTTTTTGCGGAGTTGGTGTTTATGAGCACTCAGAGCACAAAACATATCTGTGGTTTTCACGTTCCCATCAACTTCAAGCATGGAGTTGAGAAAAAGGCTGCATAAGCAGTTAGTACGCTCCAGAAAGCTGGCCATTAGTTCAAGGTCAATAACTAACGTTGGAATTGTACTATGTTGGTAGATTTTACTTATTTCATGAATTCCGCACATAGATAAGATGTGATGATGAAACATGAAAGATAATCATTCGTGATAGAATTTAAATTGGCTCATACTGGACTAGAAAGAAAAAAGACTATCTCTGTTATAGTTAATTGTTACACAGTGCCATACTTGTAATCAATTTCACGTAGATGACCTTGCACGTAGGACAGGGCATTTTATTTATCCAAATCCGTTGCTGTTCATGTTGCTGTAAAATGATCTTGTTGTTTTCGCAAGGTAAGCATGTGGTTCTTGTTGTGGTTCTTGTTCTGTCGCATAAGGAAGTAAAAGGAGGAAATACCAGGGAGTCCTGAGTTTTCATTTCACTAGCAATCTTTATAGGAGCCATGACGCCACCCAATACCTTCCACCCCACTGCTACTGGGATTGTGCTTTCCCCTTTTTCTTTATAATTTATTAGATATCCCATTGTAGCGTTTGTGACTTTATTATGCATTGTGAGCAGACTTTGACAAGCACCATGTCTCAGCTTTTCACTGCATCCTTTACATTCCCCCAATCCCTCACCCACTTTTAACGATACAATCATTATTACAATCAGCAATAATGCCTGTGTGTGTGTGTGCGCCCACGTGTGTGTGTGTGTGTGTGTGTGTGGCAGGATGTAACAGGAGATAAAATTAATGTGATTAGTCAGGTGTCTCTAAATACCCAACTATGCAGCCAGAAATGCACACCCACATTGCGACACACTGAGTTCAATTAATCACAGTGCATCCACGTCCAGTGGGAGCCGCTTCAGTCGGTATGAAGAAATGAACACCGGTCTCTTCTAACAGATGTGGCCCATATCCCGACACATAATGACTCACCTGATCGACGTGAAGACAAATGACGTCTGAGAGACAAACACGTTCAGTCGGTATTGGATCTTATTTCACACACTGAGGAGCTCAAACATTCTTAAGTGTTTTACACTCGTTGAACATATCGGTCACTGTCGGTGAGGATGCTGATTCAGGTGTGACGGCGGTCACCAAGGTGTCTTGGTAAGAAGACTAAGACAGGACTTCCTTTAGCCAGTTTAACACAAAGGGATGAGTACAAACAAATGAGATGAGAAGACCCCATCTAGGTCAATATTGAAATAAACGGTATCATAGCTAAATTAATGAGAAACACACCATTATACGAGGTTTATCATAGTTCAAGCATGTGGTCTAACTTGTGTCGCGGCTCAAAATTGTCTTCATCCATATACAGTACAACCGAGCCCGGTGGCTTGCTATGGTCATTTATGTAATCACCATGCAGAGTCCTCTGATAGGATTTCCTACTGTAAGACCTCTGGTGTGGAAGAGCAAACAATAGTGATGACACCACAGATCTGTCCCCCATATTGTAAATGATCCTCCAACACCAACTGTCTGGATAATGTTAAATACGTAGTACAACTGTCTTACCTGTCCGCATCGAAACACTCACCCAACTAAGAAACGTTACCCCTGCACAACACTCACCCATAACCCCGCATGTAATGAAGCATATAGATAATTGTAATATCTCTAAATAATATTAGCTCTATGATGCTCCAGCACCTTGGAGCATCAGCTACCTCTCTTGTAGCTGGCATGATGCCCAGAAACCCTTTAAATTAATGAGGTAACTGTACACAGAGTATTCACCTGCTCTCTCTGTGCCTACGCTGATACAACACGCCCTTCTCACGACTTTGCCACAGGGTTAGCTTGGCGGAAATCGAAAAAAGCAGAAAGAACTGTGTGATGACAAAAGCTCAACACACAGAAGAATACTACGCTGCACAAATTAATAACTGTGAATCTGAGATTTTCCAAATGGCAATAATCAAGTCGAGGCTGGCGTGTGGACGGGGGGTCTAGGAAGTAACGCTTCGGAGGTATCATGATTTTAGCTTTTACTGTTTATTCATTACTTTTATTTGAATTCACTTTTACCCAATTTAGGTCCTCCGTACAGACGCGTGTTGTTGACGTGCGCATTCTGGTCGATGTTTAGTGCAGCACGCAGCATTCTGGTGCGGCACCCATCCAGGGACTTCTGCAGGGTCCATATAGGAGAACAGCCTCTACGGTATCGCCAAAGAAGTGGAGCTTGGTTTCGTGGGGGAGGTTTGATTTCCATAGAGGCCATCAGAGGCAGATGGTCCGGTGTGTTGTAGGTAATGACCTCGGTTTTCTTGGCATTCAGCCCAAGACCAACCGTGGCGCATTCCGTTTCCACTCTGGTTAGGAGCTCTTGTGCCTTCTCCACACGGTCAGATATCAGGCTGATGTCGTCGGCATAGTCCAGGTCCGTTAGGACTACAGCAGGGAGTCGACCAGACCTCGATAGCCTGCCTTAGTGCGTAATCCAGGACACTTATGAAGAGGAAGGTGGCGAGGGTGTCCCTTTGCAACACTCCCGCCAGGAACTCTTCTCTGGTGCCGTCAGGGGTCACAATGGCCCGGAGTAATTTTTGGGGGAACATCGTAGGCCTTAAGAATTTTCATCATGACGCCCCTGTGTATTGAATCAAATGCCTTTTTGAAGTCAATAAAGCACAGCACCGCTGTCAAGTTGTTCCTCTTCACCTCCTCGATGATCATCCTTAAGGCCAAGATCTGGGTTATGGTGGGTTATGGTGGGTTATGGTGGTTCTCTCTCAAGTGAGGGTCAATGGCGCCCCGTATCCGGTTCAGTATCATGCGGTTGTACTTTGCAATGACACAGGTCAGACTGATGCTACGGTATCTGGCTTTGAGTTTGACCTGGTACTTAGTGAACAATTGCTATTTTGTGTGTTGAAGAAGTTCAACATTCATTATAATGTTCTACTGTATACACTTACGTATGATGATAAAATCCAGTGTGGTGAATGAAATCTGCAAATGAAATTCATGCATTTTAGACTAGCAATGGATACCAAGGGCTCAATGAATTACATGGAGACCACACAGACAGGCTTGATGTGAACAGAGGTCAGTCTTAAATGGTTGTAGCTACATCCTCGTGGCAGAGCCTCTTTTCTCCTTCCCTCTCCTCTGAGATGTGTTCAAACCAAACCCAGTCTTAGAGAGGAACACTGCTCCTCTGAGGAGGTACATGTAATATTATTTCTTTTCTTTACTTTATTTGTCACACACATGGTGAGATTATTTCTCTGCATCTAACCCATCACGGATCCCACGGATCCTCCCCCCGCCAGATACACACAAGTGATTGCATACACACACACACACATATGCACACACACGCTGGGGGGGCCAGAGCAGAGGGCAGCCATGTACAGCGCCCGGGGAGCGATTAGGGGTTAAGTGCATTGCTCAAGGGCACAACGGCAGGATCTGGCACCTGATTCGGACACCGACAACCCTCCGGTTGCCCGCTCACATCTTTTGCCAGATTTTTTTTTCCCCGTCTTGCTCGGGATTCGAACTGGCAACTTTCCGGCTACAAGCCCGCGTCTCTAACCTCTGGGCTACCTACCGCCCTACCCCCGAGTTAGAGGCCTGATGTTAGAGGTGTGGGGGAACTCAAACACAGGTCTCTTATGGGGAACTGTAGACATGGGTTGGTTGACATTGGGTTGCTGCTGCTTTTCCATGTTTTTCTCCTTCGCTGGTCCACTTGCTCTATGACTCGTGCTCGTCACACGAAGGACTCGTAGAACAAAGCTGCATTCCCCTGAGGCGACATCCCGGCCTGCGTGCCCCCCCCCCCAGTGGAAGAGAACGCCAACAAAGATATAACTTTCACTGGTGCCTGAACGATTGGCCCTACAAATCAGCCACTGAAGTCCCTGTCAAAGCTGAGCATTATACTCATGGATGTGCATATATGAATCAGCATTTTACTTATGGATCTTATTAAAAACAAAACGTTTTTGTTTTCACACAGCTGGAATCAGTTTGTGTTTAACATGATTACATTATTTGTACGTCACATTCGATCCTGGATCCCCAGTCATGGCATGTGAGCTTGGCTCCTGGTCTCCATCTAGTAATAAGGATAAGCCTACATTCAGCCTCGAGGGCCAGGACTCTCTTTTGTATCACACTTTGTCTTTAATATCCTTGTTCATCCAGCCTTGGTTTGGTTTGTGCAGGCTCTCCACATTACATGACACAACACAGCATAAAGAATATACCACATTAGGTGACCCAAAGCTCTTTTTGTGTCAAAACACGTTTCACTATATCCTCTTTTCCTTTACTCCCTCTATGACTCTTCTCCTACCAGAAAATAACTTGATGGAAATGAGGAGAGGAATGGAGGAGAGGAGAAGGGAAGGGAAGAGAGAGGGAGGGGGAAAGGGGAAAATATGAAGGAAGATATGCCGTTTGGCTGATAGTTGAGACATCAATTAATGACTTTATGCCAATAAATGTCCTGTGAAAGGAGCTTTATTTTTATTTTTTTATTACAAGATGTGGGCTTCAATACATTTACTTTTGGACAGCATCGATCCGGCCCTGTCTCGATACAATACAATACAGTGCAGTGCAATATGATGCAATACGACAAGATTTCAATATAGTGCAAACAGTTCCATTTTACTGCTACTATAGTACAGTGCAGTGGGGAGCAGTGCACTGATCAAACCAACATAGGACAGTGGCCGTGCATCATCAATCTGGTAATTACATAATGCTTTTTGATTGATCACCATGGTCATTCCTTAGCATCCAGGAGGATTTCATTACATAGGCCGTCACAATGTAAAGCTTCCATCATCTGTGCGACATATAGCGGGAATGCCCTCTGCTATTTGATGTTAGGGAAACCATACATTCTCTATATATCATTATCTACAAAGTGTCATTAAGTAAGACTGATTATAAGGCCGGTATGATTGATAACTGGAAAGACAAAGAAAAATAAAAAATGTCTAGATGCCTTGTGGCTTTTCTCAGGTGCAAGTTAAAGCTATTCACCCAGCCATGCTTTGGTTTGTGTGGACTCTCTACATTACATGAATACATGAGAATACTAATATGGCTAATAAGGCATGATACTGAAAGTTCACTGAAAGACTTCAAACGTGTTCCATCACCCTCATATCTTTAATGTTTCTTTGGAGCACAATAAGTACAGTTTAGCAAACAACATGTTTCGCTTCCTGGCTTGGTCAGATTCACTCATCAACAATCCGGTTTTTTTAAACATTTTGTGAGCCTTCTGTAAGTGAAAATATTTCAGTCATGCATTCCAATGCATTCTGACACATGTCATTTCAGTTACGCTGACTTATCACAGACTTGAGAAAATACAATTCACAATGCCGTTTTTTAAACTTGATACTTGGGAATTAATCAGCACTGTAGGATCCCTCCAAAATGTACAAGTCTGTCATGCATTATTATTACAACACACGGCTAGTGGGTGAAATTCACAAACCTCATTAACAGATCAAATTGTTGAGTGATAGATTTCGCCGGACATTCTGGATCACAATTAGTCACTTCAGTGTTGGTGGTGTAGAGTGGCCATGTTCTCAGCGTTTATGCCTCTCGGGTCAAATGTTCTTGTTCTGGACTGATGTGGATAAATGATCTCCCTCACTGTCTTACCTCGGCCTGGAAAGAGACACTCACTACACTGTCTAATGCTTCCCACTTACCGGTACCTTGCCCCTATGGGTCAACAGATCAAGGATGGCATATTTATTAACGATTTGGGCGCAATAACTCTTCCTCGTGTCTATGGGATCAATACCTGTCCAAGCACAAACTGCTGTTAATTAGAAATTAAATATTAATCAACAATGTGATGGAAATTAATTTCCCCACTGACATTTTTTTTGGGGTTAATTTGAAAACAGAAATTAACATTAACGTTTCTATACATCGTACCTGCTGGCTGAGTTCATGTTAATTCACTGCATGTAGCATTTGGTGCTCAATGTGTTGCCATTCATACGGAGAAGCAGTTACGTGATTACTGGGTGTTTTTTGTAGGCTCATTAATATGCAGAGAAAAACCATTTCTGAACATGTGAAGGTCATCACAGAACAGGAACAAAAAAAAGAAGCAAGTAGGCTATCTGTAGCTGTAGGCTATAACTGTGATCAGTCTTTCTCTATTTCTCTCTCTCTCTATCTCTCTATCTCGTTCTATCTTTCTGTTAGAATTACAGATTGCTGATGAAGGTAGATTGTGTATATCTTGCCGTGGCTATAAGGAGAGGAGACTCTTTTGGGGGCAGATCGGTTTTGAGAATCATTAACTGCTTGACAGGAGGTGTCTTCCCTTTTACTGTTTTGATTTTCACGTCTGACTGGCATGTATCCACCACTGAATCATCGATTAAAGGGTCATATCGTGGCTTCAGATTCCTGTGTGGTGTAATTAAAAGTGACTTACCCTCTGGCAGAATGTGCCAATTGTTTATGCAAGATCTCTCTGCATGATTTCCCCCAAGCCCCTCCAGCTGCACACTTCTGCAGATTTAGCAAAAATGTCTCCATTTTGTGGGAAAATTTATCAAATCAATTATTGAGTTAATTACTTTGATTTATTTGGGCTTCTGCACAGAGAACTTCCAAATGCATTATACATTCGGGAGGCAGTCAACTAAAACCTTTGATCACCAGATCATGCACAGCAGACAGTGACTGATGTTTTTCAAGTTCTATGGATCAACAGTAATAACAAAACAGAAGCACTGTGAATAATTAACCAGTATAGGTTTTAATGAAAAAATTTACTATGTATTATCACATTAGAATGTGAGTCCTGTTTTTCTTATTTTGTTAAACAAATGCAGGAATCACAGTCATAATAATAAGTCGATAATAATCATCGGTTATAAGCATCTATATTCCTAGTAACTCTAATAAACATTGAAACAGTGTGTTGGGTCATGCTTATTTTCTCGGTCTAGACTTTCCGCCTCTTAGGTATCAAAGTCATTTTTATCTGACAAAAATGTCTCTAAACAAATAGTTTGTCTTTAATACTGCACAGTTCCCAGCCTCTACTGTTTGTGTCACATCACTCCTCACTCTCTGAGGTGCAAAAATCTAAATTAAACAGAGGGTGCTCAGTCATAGGGATATACTAATTTCAAACTCATCTACATCTAAATGGCGAAACGTTTTTATTATTATTAATCAGACCAGTATCCACTTCATAAACTCTCTGTAGAAATGTTCAGTCAATGTGCTTTCTCATTACACATCAATCAGACTCCGAATTCTTTGTACTGGCTTCTGGCAGAGCAGTTTTTACGATAAATAACATCACAATAATCCAGGCTTTCACCTGATGCTGCCACACTTTACATTTGCCGAAAATGCATACTACTACAACTGTAACCCCCAGAAGAAGTCTCTGGCTTTTTTCAAATTAATGCCATGCTATTAATCAGAGTCTTCCACCAGAGTCCGAGGGAGTGCTGGTAAAGCCTGGTGGAAGACTCTGTTCATAAAAAGGCTGCAGCTGCTGTAGTTGCAGAAGCAAAAGCCCAGGTGTGGGAAGAGTTTGGACAGGGAATGGAGAAGATATTTTGCGTGGCTAAGTGTACACTGTATTTCCATTATGGTCTCTTAGGCCTAAAGAGTGCGTACTGTAATTCCCTTAAGCACTGCGCATTTCAAATAGCATTACACACAAACAAACGAAAGCCCAGCTCTTGTAGTGATGCTCCCGAGCATCCAGTAACTATAATACTGTGGCCAGGATTCAGTAAATCTGAACAAGATATTATACAACAGATACTATTTCATATATTTCTGGGTGTGGTAAAGCATTCATATATGGCCGTCAACTAATTACTTACCTTGCCTACTCGTCCATGTTTTATCTACAATATTGCATAGTGTAAATCTATTGAAGTGATACTATAGCCGCATCTGCAGCTTTCTCAAAGTAACGTGCCAAATTGAAAAATAATGACATTTTAATCTAAAGGGCGTTCAGTGTGATTAACATCCGCTATAAATCAGAAACCAATCAATCTCTATTACTTTGACATCAACTTGGATGTACTCAATGCCTATGATAGCAGGGAAGCTTTGCATGCTTATTTCCTTATAAAGAAGGTCACTTCATTGTGATTTTCTAATACTTTATGTCTTAGTGAGAGCTGGGTAGAGGAGATCATGGTGAGCGGTAATATAGTATCCAAAAAGCAACTATCAGATAATCAGAGAGTGAGAAAGCAGATGGTACGCTGAGTGTTTCACTTCCTGCTTTAAAATAAATTCAACTGTATTGATTTTCTACTTTTTGGCCACTAGTATTTCACCTCTATAAAGCCTTGATTTAATATGGCTTTTAACGGATGTGGCTGACACTGCGTCTGCCTTTCAGGCTTTGATCGGCTGACATCTGTGCTTCCATTCCATAGGCAGGTTTGGCTGTCATAAGCTGTACTCATGCTCCGGTCTCTCTCCTAAATGAGTTGAAGATTATTTACAATCTTTCGTTTTCGTTTAACTGATTAGCAGTATTTGCTCTCTGTGAAATGCGTGGGCCGCAGTCTGTCTGGTTTACATAACCAGACAACATCCTTTTCTGATTATGTCTTGGGGGTTTGTACTGTAGTTATCAGGGCACAAGTATGGGCCTACAAACATATGTCTTGACATAGATCAGTATTGTCAGAAAGTGATGAAAAGCCACTCTTGATGTTAACCGTAGAATATATATTTTCCTAGTCATTCTCTTCGGCCCACGCTGGAACCGTCAAGCAATCTCTACCACAATAACAACAACATCTAATTGGGTGGTGGTTTGGGGGAAGGACTCCATTGTATTTGTGATACTGTCTCCACTAGTGGAGTGAGTTCGAAGTAACGTCCATGACCTAGATCTGCCGCTCATTTAACACCCACTGGTATTGCTCACCCTTGGCTCCATCGCTGCCTTCTAATCAATTTCTCCTTCTTTTTAGAAACCAGTGTGTGTACTGTACTTATGATTCTAGGTGCCCCGAATAATTTAAACCCCCCCAGACAGAGAGAGAAATCACATTCTCTCTCTGTCATTCTCGCTCTCCCTCTCCAAACATCACATCGTGTTCCTGTTGGCTAGTTGTTGTTGGGGTTTTTTAAGAATAAAAGCTAGTTTTCTGTTTGTTAATGTAGCATCTGAAAAGCCAGCTGTACTGTCTCTCTCCAGTGCAGTCTGGTACTTACCTGTGTGATTATGTTTATGACAAAAATCTATGTAATTAAAACAGATCCTGTTATTAATCAGATCCTGAAAGATAAACAATTTGCTTGATAGGGACCGTACATTCAAAAGGCCACACTTAATTGTCTTAATCAAGTCAACCAGCTTGAGGAACAGGAAAAACAGTTTATATGAACTAGGTTGATTTTCAAGGGCATAAACATAGGATAGAGACTCTGAACACATCTTAACAAACATTCATTTTAAAAGAGCCAAGAAACAGAGGCTGACAGTCCATGTCCCTGGCTAGATATAGGAGGATCAGCAGTGACCAAGGTAACGCCACGATAGTATTACTATATTTATGAATGAAGACTAAAGCCTTTTTGACGATAGGATTGCAGATGTAATGTCAGTCACAGCCCCAGCCATGCGTGGGAATAGGTCTGTACTCACTTCCCTGTTGCATTCAACCCAGTTAGCGGCTGTGTGAAATCTGCCTGGAGGACTTCTAACTGCTGCTCCGCTCATTGGAGCCTGAAAACCGTGGATCACTCTGGATGCTGTCCAGACACACGTTGCGCTCTAATCTTGATGTCTTTCACAATCATGGTCCTGGTTGATGGAGGAGGAGGCAGAAGTGCAGCCTGTGAGGGAGTAGGTGGGTGGCCGGTACAATCAGGTACCACGTCTGTGTGGATACTGGGGTCCTTAAGGTCTCCTAGTAACAGACAGTGTAGCAGCAGCAGTAGAAGAGGCAGCAGCCGGCGAGTTAAGTCTATCAGCAGGCATGGATCAATGGAGGGCAACTGGCTGCAGGCCTGGAGTGGATAGCATTTTTTGGGGGGGAAATGGTTTGTCGGGGTCAGTGGTGGAGTTTTGACTTCTGACATGCTCCTCCTACAGCTAACTATTCTCTTGTCTCTTATAAATACCTGCTTCCATGCGGCAGGGTGAATGAGTGTGGCGCTGGAGGCCCGAGCCTCAACCTGCATGTGCTGGTACGGTAGGTGTGAGCGGTGTCCTGAGCTACTGGTAGATGTAGCCCACTGTCCAGGATCTCTGTGTGTCTGCCAGCCAGACTTTTCTTCAAGGCTTTCAGCTCTGCTACAAGGTCATGCAGTGAACTATCATCCCAGGTTCTGGGAACTTATTTTCATATAGCATGAGACCATAGAGTTTCCTCCCAGCGAGGGAGTCCATGTTGCATGTTGTAGCTGCCCCAAGCTAAAGCACAGCAAAAACACAGAGACAGTTTCCAGAATCCAGTGAGCAGAGGTTAAAAATATCCAAATGGCAAATGTGATGACACTGTCACACGACTGTAGAATAGACACAGCAATGAAAAATTGGGCTTCTGGGCTAGCTAGCAGGCCATGGCTTGGACCAGAGCTAAACAAACAGGCCGGGCAAAACACGCAACAGACCACAAACCAGAGAAAAGAAATGCAGGAAAAGAAGACAGATTTAAAATGTCCCGCAATACCACGATGTCATGCAAATGCACTGCACATTTCAAGACAGAGCCAAAAGAAGGACAAACCCAAGTCAATACCAAGATCGTAGTCAAGTCTTATTTGAGAGTAATGTGAAAATACTGTGCAACGATACTCTGTTATTTTTCTCCACAGAGAGAAAATAACAATTGAGAGTGTATCTCATCATTTTCTAATAATTGGTGTTGGACAAAGTACGAGATCTATAATATGAATATGTCCTATACAAAACTAAGAATGAGAACAACATAACTTAGGTCTGAGACAGAGCAAGTCTTTCAAAATGCTGCATCGAGAGTCGAGACCTGCCCTGAAGTCACTCAAGCACTACAGCCTTTGATACAGGCACTCTAAATTATATATACTTATTGATACATGATAGAGTACCTCTCTGGCGGCAACTATTCAAGGTGCTTGAGAAGCAGATTTAATACCTTTCAATGAAGGCATCGCTGCCTGCATGTATTTGCACATACAGTATCTTGCAATTGACATGAACTTGGTCGGAGCAGAATCACCACATCTAACGTTGTATATGGTAGTTAAACACACGAGGGATTATTATTGCTCTGCGGTTTCTGCACCAGAAGAGTATTGTGCCGGGGCTATGGATGCCGTCTGCATCCAGTAACTGATTACCTTTGTTACAATGGTCTCGAGCCGCTGTACATCATTCCAGCAGATTGATCTGCGACTTCAACAGAATCAGCAGGTTTACTCCTGGCTCTGTGGGCTGGGCAGTCATTGCTTATCCATGTGACAAAGATAATATGCACCCCATAGCTACATTATGAGTAGTTGCAGTCAGTGAGAGAGATGCTAATTCAGACACTTTCCCCTGTATGTTTCTCCTTATCAATCTAATTTGCTGCATTTTGTTTGGCTGGTAAAACAGGACGTTCTGATATTTTTAGATACTGACATTAATTTATGAATTTTTAACTAACATGACATGTGACCACTGGATGCAAAGTACTTCCTACTGACTTTGGAGATTGCGAAGAGTGTATTTCATGTTTGGTTCAATTTCTACATAACCTTGTCTAGATATTTTTGAGGTCAAGGTCTAACAAGGATGTGTTTATGTGGCTACTAATGAAATAGTGGTCAATTTACTCAAGACCTACTTTGTCCTATAACCTCTTCAGGGTATTTAAAAAAAAGTACACACCCAGATTGATGAGAAAGATTGCAGAAATTAATTTCACTCAAAGGACCCCAGCTGTAGGCACATGGCTCCTCCTTCCTCCACAAAACATTGGCACATTTTGTCATCATCAGATGTTTTTTTTAAAGTGTGGCCTAAGATCTGTCTGTGCTCACATGTATGGCTTTCTCAGGGTTTCTTAGCACCTGCAGATCACTTCAGACACACAGAGGTGCCAAACATCTCACTGTCTCTAGGCAACAGGAGCATGCTATTCTCTGTCTGATTTCAGAGCCCGTCTAGTCAAATAATTCATCTCTAAGCCTCTTAATTTGTCAAAGTCAAATGTTCCATGAGTGAAAAACTGTGAATTGTGCATGTGATAACCTCTGTGGTGGTGGTGGTGGTGGTGGTGGTTGGGGGGCACATAAACACAAGCACCAAGGCCGCATGCATGTACAAGGGGAGAAGTGAAGCACCAAGTACACACTGATTGGAGTATCATGCCCTCTTCTGGCAGGTTGCTTTCTGTCTGTGAAAGGGGATGAGCTGCAACTGTGCCTTCCTGTTAACCTCAAATCTGCTCAGTGTATTTTGTGTACAAGTCGTCTCTTATGCTGTCTTCATCGTTGGGTTTCAGTCCCACTGTGATATCACATTCAATCAATGCTAGGAGCTACCTAGGAGCTGGATTTGAACCCTAGCAAGATCATTGCACACACCCCAGTCCTCTGAGGCACCAGGATGCCCCATGTGTCATCTTTTCTAGGTCATATTTCTCCGCTGACGCTCAATTTGGCCTTGAAATTAAGGAATGTGCACTTTTGCAATTAAGCTTCATGCTGTAGGGCTGTGGAAGCAATTTATCAAATTAGTAAAGAATCACACGGGTCATCTAAGGACTTACATTGTACAGGGCACAGATATCTTACAAGTAACGCTACCAGTTTTTATAGAAAGTTTATAAAGTGCTTTAAAAATCAAGTAAAATGAAACATCATACTCATAAAATAAATTAAAACAAGATGGCACCAGAACTCAAAAGGCTGATTTTTTTAAAGTATAGAGTGAAAATAGTATAGTAAAAAAAAAAAAAAAGGATAATAGACATCACATTAAAGTAAGCCTATAAAAACACAGATTGAAAAAAAAAATATCTTATTTAACTTGGTCCCAACGTGGTATGTGGGACTGTTGAGATTTTGTCCTCGCCTCACTGTTTTAGCTGTGGCTTGGAACAATTAGCATGTTGCCATCGCAGACTGTCCACCCGGCTAGCCTTCTTTAAAGTAACCGTCTAAATCCATTAAACTTGTTAAACAAACAAAGTTATAGTTTGTTTGTGTGTAGTATACATTTTATGCTGCAAAGGCGTATGGACGATGGGACAGGACGATGGGACAGTTGTCCAAAACATTGTTCGTCCAAAACATTGTTCGTCCAAAACATTGTTCGTCCAAAACATTGTTCGTCCAAAACATTGTTCGTCCAAAACATTGTTCGTCAAAAACATTGTTCGTCAAAAACATTGTTCGTCAAAATCATTGTTCGTCCACGGCAGATCTGCTTCCCTGTGGCGTAGAACGCATTTTGCTCGCGTCGTCCTGAAGCTGCAGCAGCGCAAGCAACCTTAATTTCTTCTCATTCTAAATCTGTGTACTCTGGCTTGAACAAGTATGGTTCGACTACAAATTCCACTTCCTCATAATCAGACATCAACTAACATTACTAAAAGGAAAAGAAATTGCAGAAACAAACTAATGTTATCTTACTTCTGTTTCTTCTTCTGTTTTATTGGTGGATACTTCCATCTTGCATTGTTCGTGCAGAGTGATACCAGAAAGAAAGAAAAAGAGGATGCTGAAATGGCAGTCATAAACAGCTATTTTTGCTAAAATATTGTCCTTATGCATTCCGTGATCATATGTGTATTTTTGTTTCCAACCGCGACACTTATAAATGTGCTGTTAAACTTCATTTGAGTTACTTTAAAGAAGGCTAGCCAGGGGGGACAGTCTGCCCAATGGCAACAATGCTAATTTATAGCATTGGTCCAAGCCAGTACAGCTAAAACAGTGAGGCTAGGATACAATCTGAACAGTCCTACGTACCACTTTGGGGCTCAGTTAAATAATATCAAAATAAATTGGGTGCACTATCACTTTAAAAGATCATACTGATTCTGCTAGCCTAGGCTCCTCAGGCAGGTCGTGCCAAAGCTTTGGAGCCTGAAAGAAAAAGCCCGGGCACCAGGGCCGGCCCGACACATGAGCAAGATAAGCGGCCGCTTAGGGCCCTGCATCCCCTAGAGAGCATAATAGCAAAACATTTAAGCATGAAAAACATTACAAATAAAATAAAATACAACTTATTTTTAATAGTGTTTATCTTAATGTTATGCACATTTGAGTTGTGGTGTTTGTTTTGCACATATTATTTAAAACTTTAAAAGTGAAAAGAAAATCGATTTAGACCCTGTTTTGGGTGTTCAGTGTTATTTTAGCATTTAAAAAGTGATAACCTGTCAATAGATTTTGTTCTGTAATCATTGTTTGTTTGGCTGTCTTAGACACCATTATTAAAAAGAATCTTTGAACAGTGATGGTCACTTTATCAGTCTTTTCATTCTGTACTGCCAGTTCATCAGCTCTATCTGATATGACTACTTTATTCATGTTTATGTTAATTTGTCAGATTACTTTTGATCCCCTGAAATGGGGGATCAAATGTAATATTGGACAAATTATCATACACTTCAATAAAGTAGCCATATGTTATACTTAGTCATAGTCTGCACTTTAACCTCATAGTCATTGTTTCAAATCGAATGTGCTGGAGTACAGACTCAACCACAACAACACATTTGTCACTGAGGAGTTTCTATATTTCTGGTCACTGAGTGTATGTAGTTATTAGTTATAGGTAGTTATTTGTAGTCAATATCAAGACAGTGTTGCTGTTCTCAGGTCCTTTTAGTGTTTGCATGCATATTTGTACAATATGTCTGCTCATACTAACATCATAAGACAAAAGTTGTTTCTGTGTCATGTGTAGTAAGAACACACTAGAGTGAGGGGGGCTCCCAAACCAAATCTTAATTGGGGACCCCAAAAGTCTAGGGCCGGCCCTGGGCTGCACACTGGCTCATAAAAACCTAAAACATAACCAGTGAAGAGATGCCTGAACTGGAGTGATGTGATTTAATCTGCTGGTACCAGTTAAAATATAGATATATCTGTATATCGTTGGCATAGCAATGGAAAATAAATATTGTTTACAGATTATATGGCCGGGTGGGAGCATGTACAGGATGCTAATCCGTGTATAAAATATTGTGTTGTAGGGAATAGAATTACTAGGGGAAAAAACGTTTTTACTCTCATAAAATGCTATTAGCAAAGTCCCAGCAAACCTTATACAATTAGGTTGTTGGGCAGAAATGACCAGAAATCACAAAAAGTACCATGAGCCCATGAACACACTCTGAAATATTAGCACTTCCAGAGACAGACCGGACACTTAGCCAACAGTGGCCCCAGAGGAGATAAATCAAAGGCCTATCCCAGGGCCGTCTACAGCAATTTGCTACAGGAATATCCAGCTGTTGGGCTAAAAACTAATGGTTGATTGTACTCTGTGGCATCTTGGCATGGAGAACAATTCAATTTCCCCATGATGAATGACCAGAGTGGGGTGGATCCGAGACAACGGGCTGAATCTGGCCTCAAAAAGCCAGATACTGCACCGAGTAAACAATAAGGCAAAAACCTAAATCAGGTTTTGCCTCTCAGCTGAACAAAGAAGTGGTCGTCCCTTACTTTTTAAATAATCGCTGTTGTTCCCTTTGGGAAACTAACAGGGTAATGTTTTGTGATCTAGTTAAATGTAGTTAATTCAAAGGGCCAAACGTCAAATTGCAGTAAGCTATGTGTACTATAGTGGGCTACACAGTTCAGCATGCTCTGCCTGAACCAGGGAGCATTAATAAGAATCAACTGATGGAATTTAAAATCCAATAATGGATCAAAGAACAGATCAAATGTAAGATCTTTCAGTTCCAGCATTTGAAATACCACTACTACTAATAACAATAATCAAACTTGGTAGGTGTCCGTCATTTTCTTCGGCAAAAAAGGAAGAACAAGTAACCTGATTGAAATGGCCTGACACACTTTATCTCTCACCACATCGCCCGTCTTGTATTTTCTAAATGTTAGTTGTGTGCTAACAGTGAACTTTGATACGTGACTTCCTGTAGGACGGTGGGAACTCCAATAACACCGCGTGGCACTTGGAGACACACAAAACCCCAGGTTGATCGAGGAGGGGCCTGCGGGTCAGATTTCGTGAAAAGCTCGACCCTTCGCCCGCTCACGAGCGTCCTGCTTGCGCTGAACCTGCGCGAATTGGCAGCTCCACGTACACAAAGGCCCGACGCGAGCACGGCCAGGAAGTCTATCCGCATGCTTTAGAAATCGTCCACCGAGCTGTTACGCTACTCCGCAGCATTTCAGCATCCTTTTCCCGGCAGTAGGGGGGAAAGGAAGAAGCCAAACAAGCCAAAGTTTTCCTCTGGCTGGCGAAAGAGGAGTCGACATGGATGAAAAGGAAACGTGTGTTTGATTTAAGCGAAAAGAAGAAGAAGAAGAAGAAGAAGAATGATACGATCATTCGTCACACGATAAAAGAATGATAACATAGCACTTTTTTGGATGATTTTTATTTCAGAAAAGGACACGAAAACAAACCACACACACACAAAAAACTGGGGTAAAGTTTGAGGCAGAGCAGACTATGGCGCGGGACACCGAAGAAGCCGGGACGGTCAACGGCTCCAAAGTGAAAAAACAAAGGAAGAAGAAAAACAAGGAGAACAAAACGCGGACCGTCCACGCAAACATCCCGCACGACCGCGCGAAAGGAGAGGAGAACCCAAACCGACACTACGCGAACAATAAGATTAAAACGACCAAATACACCCTGCTGTCCTTTCTGCCGAAGAACCTCTTCGAACAGTTCCATCGGTTCGCCAATGTCTATTTTGTTTTTATTGCGTTGCTGAATTTTGTCCCGGTCGTCAATGCGTTTCAGCCAGAACTCGCACTGGCTCCAGTGGTTTTTATTTTATCTGTCACCGCCATCAAAGATGTCTGGGAGGACTACAGGAGACACCGGTCGGATAAAGAAATCAACCACCTGGACTGTCTGGTGTACAGCAGGTAGGCCCAAGTGCAACCAGTAACCGGCAGCACCTTTTCAACTGTTGCTGAAACAACTGGTTGTCCTTTTCTCCCCCAGTATCCATGGAGGGAATAGTCGTGTTGCTCACGCGTCTTCACACTTTTCTACACGTCTACCTCATTGGGTCAGATCAAAACGGTTGTAGTTTCTTGCAAGATTATGCAGACTGTCCCTTTTATGCGTGAACCTAACCCCACCAGCCGTCCCCGTATCTCCATCCCCTGTGGGTCCATGGTGGCAGGCCTCACGTGTTAAGCCAGGCTCAAAGATGAGGCAGACACCAGAAAGTGTTAGAAGGCAACCAGGCACCTTTCTCCTCTCCACTATGTCAAGAAACCCCCTTTTTAATACTGAAATCTAGTTAGATTGTCACCTGTCACCCTGTCCGCACATTTGTCAGAGGGGCAGGGAAAGGCTTTTTCTACACAAACCGTACAGATGTTGCTTGGACGCTGTCTTTGTTGGCTTACATCTTCTTATAATAATGTCAATATGCCGCCTCGCAACCCGTTTGTCCTGAAAGGTTTCTCTACTGCTCAGCTGACTAAAATAGTGTGACTACCCCCAAGTCTGTGTGGAGAGTGTATTTGGCTGATGAAAAGCTGCACTGTCGTCCACACACAGAGCATAATTCATGGTCATCAAAAGGCTCAGTGTGTAGTGGCTCCACAGTTTTAACTAAGTCTTCACCAAAGTTGTTCTCAAAGTTGGGCATAATTGCATTTTCTTCTGCTGTGGTCAAATTGTGCAAAACTCTTTTCTGAGCCAGGTAACACTCAACTGTCAAGCAACATACAGCCTTCAAAATGTCTTTCTCTTAGGTTAAATACATGGCCACTTTATGCATCAGTGTTTTTCTAGAGGATATTTAACTACTGTGTGCAGAAGATGTCCAGATGAACCCATATCTAAACGAATTCCATTCTTCAGATGGGCGGTTTTCACGTAGCAAAGTGGAGGGACCTTATATTTATGATAGAGGGAATTCCAGTAACATCGGAAATGCTAATATTTACAAAGGATGAGTGATAGAAACACAGCCAGCGTCCTTTCATTTGTTTAGGACTCATTTACTTTTCGTGATTCCTCCTTAGATAGTGCGGCCCCTTGTAAGATGTAGACATAGTTGGTCTAATCAGTCCTCCTTTAGACTAAGAAATTACCCGTCCTTTGGTTCACAGACAATGAAAATATTTGGCAAACACGGCCCTGTCCAGAAACAATCTGGAATCCTGGTCACTGCACCACAAGAGGTTATGTTGCTGTTGTTTATATTAGCTGATATATACCTCCTCAGTTAGAAAGTGAATCGGTGAATATGCACCGTAACCTTGCCCCATACTTCGTGTTCATGCACAAAGAAAGTATTGCAGTTTGTTTTGACTAAAGGACTGAATTTTGACTGCCAATAGACTAAGCGGTGCAGGAACAATAGATTTTCCATCTAACTTTGAAGTATGCCTTCACATGATGTTTCCTGTGTTTGTTTCAGAGGATGTTTTATGTGCTCCTTTTTTTGTATATTTGATTGGCTTCCGTATCTATTTTTAAAAAACTATTAAATGATGATGCAAATAATATTTTATACATTTTCGTACAGTGATATTGACCCAATTTTACTTTAGAGATTCCTAATACGAATTGGACAAAAATGCAGGGAATTTTCTCCACTCAGGACTGTTGCACTCCTGTTCATAGTACAGGGTTAGCAGTAGTCGAAACCTATGGTATTCATTTTAAACAAGGATCACCAGTAATAATAATGCAACCAGCCATAATATTCATAGATGGATGTTTTTGGTACGTGAAGGATTAAGTGGACTATATAAATTACAGGTGTGAAGGCAAAGATACCAAACCACATGCACTTTAACAGTAGATTCATGCACATTAAATGTAGATTCTCCTGCCAGGATGTCTGCGTATTTGCTAACATTGCTTCAACAGTTTAAAGACTTTTATTTTATTTTAAAGTTTGTTTTAGTTCCCAAGGATTGTTCTCGGTAACTACATTTTTAATTTAGCCACCTAACTAATATGCTTATGATGTCCTTATTCATACAATCCAGACGAGGCTAAGATTGTGTTCTCTATTACATGATCATCATAGCTAGATGCTGTTACCGAATATGTTGTATTCGGCCTGAAAGTAGAAATGGTAGAAAACTTGATGCTTATCTGTTTAAACTCAGCTACACTATCATTGCTTGCCAGCTTTGAGCAAACCCAGGCCCAAAATAACTGTCTTTTAACATAGGCTCATTTATCTCGTGAACCTCAATACTCCAGGGTGTTTGATGACAGATCAGTTAGTGTCCCTGGCTAGAAATGTTATTCTTGTCATCATATTTGGCCTCTTGCAATTATGGGCTTGTGTATGGACACCGTAGGCACTGAAGCTACTTTATTTTATAGGTTTTACAATAGAAATCTGTGCACATTCGGGTCACTTCTTTAAGAATTCTGTGCTCTAATGTTTGAGAGTTTATTCCTTGTGCTCAGGGCCATGATAGATTTTGAGGCAACGGAGATGGGAAATGTTACCAACAATTATGACCCAACATATTTTATTGTTATTGCCCACTATGTTGTCTGTTCTGCGTTGATTTTGTTCCTTTCCCCATCCCTGCTGAAGACATTATTGCCAGTGTACATTGTCTTAAAACAATGGCCATGTTTTATGACTTTTTTAGGCTTGAATGATTAGAAGGAAAAACATCTTCACATTTTTCACATCTATCTGTCTGTCTGTAATATAGGCTATATTCAAATATATAGATATTTCATGCTGACACCATGTGCTTCAGACACTAGGATATGAGTCATTGATGTATGGAGGGGTTTGTTAGTAATACATAACTGAGTGTGTTTTACAAGTCGGTTCTGGACTGTTTAGCTGTATTTGCATTATTTAGCAAATTTGCTTCCAGGAATATCAAATTGTTCAGAAATGAACACTGGTTAGCATTAGCTAAATATCAGAAGGTCGCCCATCAATGTTTTTACAGATTCATGATGAAGAGTGCAGCAATGTTTTCTCATAAAGTTCTGCTCAAACTTTTGACATTATTTGCAGTATCTGACTATTGCACCATAACTTCATTTGTGGTAAGAAGAACCACCCTATTCACACGCCACAAAAATAGAAAGCCCTGGTGAGACTTTCTACAAACAATGTTCTCCTTGTGAGAAAGACAATGCTGCGTCATATGAATGGGGTCCTTCCTCCTCCATGTGGGAATCATGTGTGTTTAACCCTGTCGAAATGCCTGAATCCCTCCCCCTACCCAGTGTCATATTCCTGTTAAGTTAAAAGTTCCTCACCGTTAGATCTGTGAGAGAGAGAAGCTGGATTCAAAACACACGGTATAAGTGGTACAT
Source organism: Acanthochaenus luetkenii (assembly GCA_900312575.1). Lineage (NCBI taxonomy): Eukaryota > Metazoa > Chordata > Actinopteri > Beryciformes > Stephanoberycidae > Acanthochaenus > Acanthochaenus luetkenii. The sequence goes on along the minus strand of OMOT01024973.1, from coordinate 8,379 downwards.
GGTATCCAACTTAATACTCTCCTGATCATCTTGGGTGGGAAATGGAACAGATGTTGTTCCACAGCCCACCATATTGTGCTTAGATGTGTGCCTGCTCATCATGCTACTGTGTTTGTATAGTCTTTGACTAAGATTCATCTCTTCTTTGAAGTCATTTTGGGAGTTTGTCACACCTGTTTCTATTTACAGTGCTATCAATTATTGAAAACGATAGCTCCACATTTTTTAACCACAACATCCACAAGCAGTTTGTCCTCTCATTCTTCTGGCAGACTGGGAAGACGCTATGTGGAGAAGTACTGGAAGGAGGTGAGGGTGGGAGACTTCATCAGGCTGCGCTGTAATGAGATCCTTCCAGCCGATGTTCTGCTGCTAAGCTCCAGTGACCCGGACCGCTTGTGTCACATCGAGACTGCCACACTGGATGGAGAGACCAACCTCAAGCAGAGACAGGTCGTCCGCAGTTTCTTTGACCTGGTGAGACCACTGCTCCTCGCTTCCTTGTTTCTGTCTTGTCTCATTTGGGCTGCATCACCTAACTTTTGGGTTTGTATAGCTATTAGATGTATATCGGCTTCATAATGCTTTTAACCATTTTGTTCTGCTACAGTGTACTGTACTTAACCAGTGGAAATGAATTAGCACAGTAAAGTCAGATTGAAGTAGTTATACTGATGAAGTCATATTTAACTAGTTTTACTAGTCAAACTTGATAAACTCTTCCTGGATAAGTCAAATCGAGGCAGTTTACACAAATCATAGAGCCCCATTAGGCGACATCATCTGCAAACATGGAATCAATTTACACAGCTATGCGGATGACGCACAGCTGTATGTGTGAGTTACACCAGATGACCTCAGCACCATTGATGCACTTATGAACTGTATTAATGACATCAATGTGTGGATGGCACAGATGTCCTTCAGCTTAACCAAGATAAAACTGAAGTATTGATGATAGGAGCAAAGGCCCAAAGAGAGAAAGTGGTTGCACAACTGAAGTCACTGTTACACAATATCAAACCTCAGACAAGAAATCTGGGTGTCCTCTTTGATAGCGAACTAAACTTTGATGCACATATTAGGAATGTCACTAAGGTTGCTTTTTACCATCTAAGAAATATAGCTAAAGTCAGTCCATTTCGCTCACAACGTGACACAGAGAGGCTTGGCTAATCCATGCTTTTATTTCCAGCAGATTGGACTAAAGCTAAGACAAAAACTTATGGTGAGGCAGTTTTCAGCACTTATGGCTCTAGGCTTTGGAACAGCCTACCTGAGGATCTGAGAGCAGTACAGACAGTTGACATTTTAATGTGAAGGTTAAAAACATACTATCTAGCCTAGCTTTTATTTAAGAATGATTTTACTTTCATTTTGTTTAGCTCCTTTTTACTCCCCTGTTTTAATTATATATATTTTATATGTATTTTGTTTCAATATGTTCTATTTTAAATGTTTTACTTTATTTTCTCTTTCCCATATAAATAAAGTTTGATTGATTGATTGAATGATAGCGACCATAGGTCATAAGCATGAAATGCTCAGTAAGAAAACCTTTTAACAGCACAGTGTTTTACCTCATGGGTTGTTTCTTTTAAGCCATGACTTTTATTTTTGTAGAAATTAAGCTGATTAGGATGCAGAATTTGTCCTTATGCTGGCCTACTTACTCTTTGCTCATCTAAACTGGTTTGCCAAATGACTAACAAACACTTGGGATTGAATAAGACACGACCTCCTGATATACAGTCGTCTAATGACCAGTTCCAGTTTAACTGTTCAGACTGCATTTAGAAACTTTATGCTTGAAGTCGTGCACAACTTTTTTACGATTGGCAGTTGTAGGACTTTAAACAATTTTTTATTTAGTCAATGACTTCAATGTTCAATGACTGAATTGTTAATTCTGTTTGCAGGATTGTGATTTTGACCCCTCAAAGTACAACAGCATAATTGAATGTGAAAAGCCCAACAATGATCTGAACAGATTCAGAGGCTACATGTGAGTATTATTTTATTTAGTGTGCTTGCTTTAGCAAGTACTGCCTATATGTGTTTGATGGAAACAACTATTGCTGCTTTCCCACCATATGGTGGTAATCTTAAAGCAACTTTACTGAGCATTCAAATGCTTTGAGCTCAAAATGCTAAACATCCTTATTTGTTGACTCACATTTAAAGTTGACATTTTTGTTTCGCTGTTAATTAATACAGTGACATTTTGATTGATATTGAGCTCCACAATTGAAATAGGAATATTATTTATTGGGTGGTGCGAAATTGGGATTTGTTGACAAGCCAAGATTTTCCATAATATAATTATGACAGTTCCAAGTTGAGAACTTGTTTTTATGATTGCCTTCTTAGGATGTGATTGCAAAGTATGCCCATTTGACGATGCAAATTTGAAGATGTATGCTCTTTCTCATGACCAGGATACTCTGCACCTTGATAGCTGAAGCTTTAGTTCCATGGCCAATACCATAACTAGCAACCTTTTCACTGATCATTTGTCCTTTATTTGACCACAGGTTTATCGTTATGAACCCATAATATACTTGCTCCAATTCTCACTTAATGCATAATTGTTACACCTTCCTTCTGCCAATGCAGAGCCACACACTCCAAAGAAGTGTAGGAGTGAATCTCGGGTATTGAACATTTTTACAGGGATCCCACTGGTCATGGAATTTCTGGAATGTCTTTATTTTTAAAAGTCTATTCCAGACAGGGAAAGTCAGGGAATGTATTCATCTTGTTGGCCAAGTCATGGAATATCATGACATTTTGTGGGTCTCATTTTTAGAATTCACTAGCTATTCACCAAAATATGTTTCATGTAGATAACATTTAGTATTTTTCATTTTTCTGTTGATTGGTTGATTCACGTGTGTTGTTGGTTGTTATGGTTACATGATATTACAGCACTATACGGCCTATAATTTGAATAAAACACAATAATATACTACTGTATTGTGTGACTGAGCTTGGTTCTGTGTTTATAGTAAAGATCTTAGCATGTTATGTTTATTAGGTCATGGAATTGTAACTTTGTAGTCAAAGAAAAGTCAGGGAATTTTACATTTGATCAATAGTGGGAACCCTGTTTTTAATGACACTTAACTTGCCCATACACCTCAACCACCACCACAAAAATACATATATATATATCAGAAGTCTGACATCAGCTTTATACCGCCTTCCTTTACTTTTTCGTTCGTGACATTCAGTGGCCTTTTTACGTTTTCCTTTTAATTTTTCCTTTAAGAACTGACATTTGTTGGATTAATGAGCATTTCTGACCCACTCAGTGAAGTTTAATGAAGTATTTGTACCCAAGCATTATTCAAATGACCTGTCAGCCCTAATTGTCATACTAAGACTTTGCCAGTACAATAGTCAATCAATCTTTCTTTATTTATATAGCCCTTTTATACAAGTATGTCTCAATGCATCAAATACATGGTACATCACACCATGCACCACACTACACACAAACACATATATTTGCATGTCTTTGCATGCGGCCTATCAGCAGCAGGATTGAGTAGTTTTGGGACATTGTAATCTCAAGACGTATGCAATTGTTGTCTGCAGTGTTGAAAGTATCAGTGAGTTGGATCTAGATTGCTCAGTCTAAGGATAGCGATTAGCCCACTGATGGGACAGAGGTCAATTCACAGCTGTGTGTGAAAATGACAGCCACTCCGTGAGGGTGGACTGTCTGTCTCCTCTGAACTAGTTGTTACAGTTTCCTCACTTTTGCAACACTTGGCTTGACTAAGTGATTTGCCCCAAGGGAACCATATCCTGCTGTATTAATTAGTCTCTCTGGATGTTTGCAATTGTGCTTATTGATATTCATCTCATGACTATTTTACTAACCAGTGCATGTGACCAGTGGCATTGTCAAAAGGCCGTACATCTCTCCACATGTAGTGTGTTGTATGGGTCCGCCAGCGTTGTCGATTAAACACTTGAGAAACCGAAGGGCTGCACAGAGAGTCTGCTTGGTAGAGCTGTGATTTTACTCTTCGATAAACCCTTCCATTAGCCTAGAGTAACGCAGCGGAAAATTGATGATTTGATTGTCCGTGCAATGTAAGCCATTCGTTTTTAAAAAATATATAATTAATGCATTTGTAAGAGTTTCTGTCAGCATATTAAACTTATCATGTTTATCAATGAGGTCCACCGTTTGCAAAAGCCCAGCCTGCTATTCTCAAAGTTTACATAAACCTGGATTCATGCCAAGTGTGTCTACCCAGTGTTTCTTTGTCCCTCCACACTTGGAGGTGCTGGATAAGGTTTTGTTAAACAGAAGATGAGAAATGTCATTTGAGCTTATAGTAGAGTCAGCTGACCTGAACCCACATGATTATGACATGTATTCCTCCCTCTGAAGGAGGCCAGATGCAGCGAGTGTTCAGTTGCCGAGCTACAGTGGAGGTGAGGGGGGTGGGCTCGTCTCAACGGTGTTTTATTACATTACGGGCAATGGCACCAAGTCTAATCTCACTACCTTGCTGGCAGAGAAAGCACTCTTGTGTCTCAGAGTGTGATCAATTTGGTGAACCGTGTGAGCTATGAACTAGGACGAGCTGTGAACCATGCCTAACGCCTCCAAAGAGCCCAGGGACACTGTTATTCATCTGTATTGGTTGTGATTTGTCAGTCTGCCTGCTGTCAGAGGCCAAAGGCTGAACCTTCCTATTAGTAAACATGCTGACAGTTGCATGACACTGGAGAAGCTACAATAGAGGTTTAGATGATTAAGCATTGCTCCCAGCTAAGGCTTGTGGGGTATTTAACTAACACACTTGTAATCCTTGATTTAGTAATGGGATTAAGGCTCAGCCCTCTCCCACAACAGGCACATAACACTCATTTAATACGGCTCAATATACATCTAACTTTTTGTCAAAAAGCTTTCACTAAGAGTGGTTTGAGCGCTCTTGGTGGGTTGGCTAAGAGCTGCTTATGAATTCAAGCCTTGTATGATATTGCTCTTGATGAGCCTGACGAGCTTTAAAACATACGATTTTGAAGCAAGATCTGAGGGTCGGTGATAAAGTAGTAAGTTGCCTGATTGACTCAAAGCCTAAGGGGTTTGCCAGTAGAGTTGCTGTGGTTGTAAGGTCAGTGGTTCTAATCAGAGAGAATTTGTGCTGAGATATGGGGTGCTACTGAGGGAAGACCATCGTGCTTTAGAGCGTGATCGATTGAGGTGCTCAGCGGAATTAACTGATGTCTCTTGACTGGACTTCCCTCTTGGAGGTATACTCCATTTTTCCTAGAGCATACTCGATCAGTAGGCGTATTCCTTGCTTGCACCCTGGTGTAAAGACATAATCGTGATAATTTTACCTTTTATTTGCCAACATTTTGGGCCCGATCATCCGGTAATGTTTGAGCACCATGTAACCTCTGACTCTGACAGAATCCATCGAAGTGGCAGAAGAGATGGACTTTACAAAGAAAACCTACTGCTGAGAGGCTGCACCATCCGCAACACAGAGGAGGCAGTGGGAATAGTCATCTATGCAGGTTGGCCCCAAAATAACCCTGTCATCAGCGTCCATATTCCATGTTTGACCCCTGCCAACTACTACTAATCCAGTGTCTCTGCAGGTCATGAGACCAAAGCCATGCTGAACAACAACGGCCCACGCTACAAGCGCAGCAAACTGGAGAGACAGATGAACGTCGACGTGTTCTGGTGTGTCATCATCCTGCTGGTCATGTGCCTGTTTGCTGCTGTCGGTGCGTAGCAGTTTAAGAGTCATGCAAACAGTTGTGTTGGTAAGCTTTGTGGTCCAATGGAGAAAAATCCTATTTGAAAACTCATTATCTTGGATTTATTGAGAAAGAGGAAGTCCAGTTTGGATGGAGTGTACCATGCTTTTATTTATATCTCCTCATTTCAATGTTTACATGACATGACCTTGTGGTGGTGCTGTTCCAGGTCATGGGCTGTGGATGTTTCAGTATGGAGATAAGAGACCTGTGTTTGACGTTCTTAGTCCAGAAGGGACAGCCTTATCACCCATCTTGTCCGCTATTTATCTCTTCCTCACTATGATCATCGTCTTTCAGGTAGGAACCAGAGATAGAAGATTAACAAAACAAAGCTATAATGACGTAACGATATGTAACAAGGGATTTTATTTTGAACATGAGATATGTGTTGTCTCATTATTATCTAAGACTGTATTATTGGCAGTTGTATATGCAATGAAGAAATCAGCAAACCTCTTGTGCATGTGACCTCTATCATTTTGTCTTTTTTGAGACAATCAAGGGAAATTGCTTTATTCTTTATGCTGTAAAAATCTTCTTTGTGTCACAGATCAGATAAGAAAGAAGTACCAACTGGCAGTTATTGATTCTGGTTAATTTTTTGCCTGCATGCTACAAATGTCAGTTAAAATGTCATGCTGTCATTCTGAGAAATGTCAAATGTTGCAGCTTGTTCCACTGATATCAAAGTAAAGTGATAATAAATCAAAGTAATTGAAGATGGATGTTTGGTAACATACACGTTGCAAACGAACTGTTTGAAGTTGGAGACCCACCAGTATTACCATTACTTTGATACAGTGTCAAATACACAGAGGCGCCGGGGTAGAGTGCAGGCCAAACTCTCCACACCAGTGTTTCCCTTATATGCACCTGAAATATGAGCGCCACTGCTGTAATGTTCTTTTTACTTTTTTGTAAACAAAACAAAAGTCCTGCGACTTCACGTGAGAATCGCACAGTAATGTTACAGCAAACGCAATAATTTGATAGGAATACGCAAGGAAAACATATCTCTAAAATAAACATTTGGAAGATCCATCTTGATACGTTTTGTTCCGGTAAAATTATTCCACGTGCACCGATTGTTTATCTCTTCTTCCTGGAGGCGGGGCTTACTATGCGCAAGAGTATTATATAGGTTGTGTCTCGAGGACCACCGTGACTGTCAATCTCAAAGACAACTTTGACAAAGATGTTACATATTCTTTGGATTTTGGATTGGATCTCAGACAGGCTTTGTTTTAGACCTACCTTGAGGGTTTGGGGATGAGGGCAGGGTAGGGTAGAGAGCTTAAAGAAGTGGGAGGGAGGGAATGGAGTGGACTGAGGTGGAGGGGAGACGGTAGAACGGTGGGAGGACCGGAGGTGTGAACGATGGGTGGAGGGGAGGATTGTGATGGGGATGGAGTGGGAGGCACAGACCTTTTGGATTGTTGTAGGATATTTGTGTTACGTGGTTTTACAGTATATGGGTGTTTGTTGATATAATACTTTTTTCTTCAATAAATGTCAATAATTGTTTTATTATACTTTTATTATGTTCAATAAAAGTGTATTTTCCTATTGACACATCTCATATGTAAGATAGACAGACATGTCCCCTGCTCATTACTGTGCACAAATATGCACTGTATGGCCTCGAGACCCTTCTGGTGCCGGCAGACACATAAAAACCTCCCGGCGGGGCGCGCTTTGCGAGCGCACAAAAACAATATCCATGCTTCACCGCCGCTGCTACAACTCAAACCGAGGGGAAACACTGCACACCATGACTCATTTGTATAGAACCACTTCCTGTTGAGGTCTATAGGAAAACTAACTTGGAGATTTCCCACTCTGGATTCACAATGTTTGAACCAAAATAAATGTAACTTGAAAGCCAGAGTTCTCTAAAAAGTATATTGATGTTTCACACAATAAGCTGGAAAAATAGATAACCAGGTCATTTTGTTTTGTACAGATTGCCACGTTACATCGTTTACACTACAGCATTTACACGGACTTGTAAATTACCTTCTTATCTTCCCTAACAAATGCTCTGTCCTCTCTCATAGGTGTTGATACCCATCTCCCTTTTTGTTTCAATTGAGATTGTCAAGATCTGCCAAGTGTACTTAATTCATCAGGACATGGATCTGTACGATGAGGAGACAGACTCTCACCTGCAGTGCAGGGCTCTTAATATCACTGAAGATCTTGGCCAGATGCAATACATCTTCTCTGACAAGACAGGCACCCTGACAGAGAACAAGATGGTGTTTCGACGCTGCACTGTGGCTGGGGTGGAGTACTCCCATGATGCCAATGGTGAGGCAAGCCAGCACACACTACAAATACACTGTTGTTGTTTCCCCGAGTTAGCATTTGTCAGTTCCTTTTAAGCCACGCTAAACGATTATGATGTGTGTTTGTGTGTTTCCCAGCCAGAAGACTTGCTATGTACCAAGAGGTGGATTCTGAGGAAGAAGAGTGTACGTCCCACGGTGGCACGCTGCCCAGGCGGGACAGCGTGACCAGCCACCAGAGCGCCCGGGTGGTGCTGCGCTCCCAGAGCACCAAGTCCCACCGCAGGAC
>OMOT01024972.1:4635-16918 GCA_900312575.1 Acanthochaenus luetkenii | reverse complement strand
GAAAGGCTCTCGTCATCGCGCGTGTTGAGACAGTTTCGTGATCCTTGGGTCCCTGAAACTTGTTAAAACCCCGTTGTGTATTTTGAAAACCACATGGGCCTTTCTCATCTCCGTCCTGAAAACACACGTCTGACAGATACTTGTTTTTTTGTCCCACAGCAGCATTATACAAGCCCTCATTAAGAGAAGGAGGCGACAGACTGGTGCCAACCAACCAGATCACCCCCTGAAGCACAATATTTACCTCCGTGTCGGTTAGTGAGCATCACAATAATTGCGTTGTATTATATGTTTCAGTTTCCCTTCCTGCATTCCTGAGTCTGCAATACATCAAGAGCTGGAACTCCTGTTGTTTTCCGGCTGGCTGGCTAATTTGGGTTGCGACACCTGAAAGTGATACAGGAAGTCTGTGGTCAACGTACCTGTTAAGTGTCGAAAACATAGACACCAAAATCATCCACGTGTCCCTAGCAGATCGTTGGCTGCGCTGCTCCATGCTAACACTTCAGCATCCACCATGTTGAGTGATAGAAGGCGACTGGCATCATCTCAAGAGTGAGAGAATGAGAACGTGTAGCAGCTCTAGAGCTAAACGGCGCGTCATCTTCAATTAAATGTGCGCTCTGTTTAGAATATTGCTAAAATGTCCATTAAATATGATGTAAAAATAACAGACTGTTGTGAACTAGCAGGGACTACAGATATTGTATTTTTTAAACGTGTGAATCTACAGGCCAAGTAATAAAGACCACAAACAACGTTCTACCACTAAAATGTCTGGATGCTGGCCGCCTGCTGTCACTCAACACGGTGTATGCTAAAGTGTTAGCACGGACAGGTGGATGATTTCGATGTTCTCATCTGAGGAATTTGGTGTATTCCTTTAAGGAAGACAGAACACACATCACCATCAGGACCACTTCTCTCTTCTCTCACACACACACACACACGCACACACACACTAATCTCTGACCTCATCACGAAGAGGCGTGGACGGTTGTGTTTTGGTCGCCTCAGAGTGCTGACTGTGTCTCTGCCATCAATTATGCAGCGCTGTTGGAGGAGCTCAGTTAGCTAGGAGAGGTTAGTGAAGCACTTAGGCTCTGTTCACACTGCAGAGGAAAGTGTCCCAATTCAGATATTTCCCCCTCACACAGATCTGATGTTTTCTGAATCAGTGTGAACAGCAAAAAGCTGCGCGGAGTTCAATTCCCATCTGGACCACATGGACACGAAAGTGGATCCTGAGACGTACGACGTACATGAGACTTGTATTTGAACGCTCAAATCAGAATTGGTTAGCGTTGCCATGACAATAAGTACATCTTATGTCATTCAAGCGAGACAGTTGTCTTAGCATGGAGGACAATGAGACGCAACAGTGGAACGAAAGCCAAACAGCCGACTTGACTGGTATTTAGGGAGACGCCTCAGTTCAGTCAAAACTCGAAGACACAAACCATAACCGCAATGTTTCCCAAACACGTAGGTACAAGAACAGATGTGACGTCTTCCGTTATTGCTACATGTGTCTTTTTTGAATCAGTATCATATTCGACATGAGTTCATATACCGGAACGTCCTAGAATAGATTCTTCCCCAAAAACCGAAAGACAATCTGATAAGAATTCTCAATTCCGAACTGAGCACGTTTGGCTGCGGTGTGAACGTAGCCTGCGAGGTGGCAGACAAACCTGGTGCGCAGCGTGTCGCCACCCAACATCCGCACACACCAAACACACACAAACACCCACGAGGACGGTATCTATCGTCCGTCCTCTCAACATATCCCCTGTCCCTCCGAAGGGCGGGGAGATGCGGTGGCCGCTGCGGGGCCGGGGGGACCATGTGGCGAGGCGTCCATATGGGGTAACTTGAGTAAACACAGGGTAAGGCCGCCATGCGTTGGTGCACTCTGTTGACTGTTTCAACAGACATGTTTTCCCAAAGCAAGAAAAAAGTACACTAAGAGGGGCGGGTGCCTTAAGTCACGGCTCGGTTCACCGTGCTATCTGATCTCAGCCACTCTGGACTGTGGCCACCAGCCGTACCGGGGGAACCTTTGTTTTCTTCTTTCAGACACATTGTTACTTACATTATTTTGGAATCAGAAGTTAGGCGGGAATTGTGTTTACTCATTTGCACGCGTGGCTCTTCCTGAAAATCTATTTCTGCAGTGCAGCTGAATGTAGTTTTCTCTGTCTCCCCCCCCCCACCACTCTACCTCAGTTCACCTGCGGTTGCAGTCGCAATCAAAAATGCTAATTACCCAAGCGGCTTAATCAACATTAGAATAATTATCCCATTAGAATACAAGCAAGCTGCGACGAGTGTGGGATGGTAAACTCTTGTAAAACACGTGCTGTTTATTTGATTAACATCCGAATACAAAGATGGATCCCCAACACAACAAAACACTCGATTGAGAAATGTGTCGAGCGATAAGGGGAACAGACTTATTGCTGGTAAGTGGATAAGCAAGATCAATTCCTTCTAGTTTAATAAGAAACACTATGTAAGAGTCACAGAAATAGCTTATTGAAATGTATCACAGATAAAAGCACTTTTCACTATAGGCACATGAAGTTAGTGAAAGAGACCGAAGGAATTGATTCCCAATCAAACGGGGATTGGGCGTAGCCACTCAGATTATCATCAATATTTAAAGCGAGCGGCGAATTAGTGGTATTTGAGGACTGTTTTGCTGCCGGTTTGACCTTAAGTGTCTCGTTTTGGAGACGAGTGCGTTTCGGGGAAGCCAGGTCAATATTGAGACGCACACGAGTCAATTAATGCCGTAAAGTGTGTTTTCTCCTCTTTCTCTGTTCTTCCTGAGTGACAGACTGAACTCTAAACACCAGCTGCTGGAAAAGTCTCCCTAAACTTGACCCCGTGGCCCCCCAGGGGTCGGCTGACCTCTGCCCCCCGGAGCCTGCGGCGGCGGAGTATCCAGAGCCATTCGGAAGAATAAAGGACTCAAAGTCAGATCGGCGTGACGCGATGATCCGATGATTTAGGGAGAATCGTAACCTGCGTTGAGCACCGTCAAAACAAAAGCACCAGGAACACAGCGGCTGCAGGGGAAAGGACATTAAAAGGCCATAAATCTGCCAGAGACGTCCACAAGTGTTCTGTCTTTGGTGGTATTTAAGATGACGGACATGAGGAGCAGACGGCACGTTACCCAGAATGCATTCCACACAGGCGTCTGAGTAAGGTGCACTTTCACTGGCGTTGTTGATTATGTAGGATCTGTTTTTCATCTTTTCTCACAGTTTGAGCTGATGTCTCAGATGCCCAGAGGGCTGCAGACCGGCTTTTAATTATACAAGGAAATGTCTTTTTCTTTATTTTAAACAGGGAAATAATTCATTGCCTACTTTGATATTGTTTTAGAAAAGACGAAGACGACAGATATTCATTAAGTGTGCGGATATTTGCATTTTCTCCTCTGGGAGACCTGTGGGGTAGCGATTTTTATATGAACATTATTAACATACAGTTATTTTATTGCTTCTGTTGATGAATAATGCGAGTTATGGTGATCTTTTCACGCAAAAACTTAAACTGAAAGTTTTCTAGTGCCAAAAAGAAAAACACTGTTGTCAGGGAACCGTGTATCTGCACAGTGCTTATTATCTCATGGATGTTTTTGAAGGGTCCAGGGTCACATATGGAAACAACAGAGACCAAAATGGTGGTTTTGTGGTTCTTCTGTGGCTGTCGGGACAGGGAGGGAGGGGAGGGAAGGTTGGGTCTGGGGTTGTCTGAAATGTCGTCACTCAGAAAACAAAGTACTTTTTTGTGTAACTTAGTGTACTTTTGTGAAAAAGTATCCTTGGTATACTCTGTCTGGAGGAAAATCGAACTACTTCTTCTTCTTTTTCACTATCAAAGCTGTTTATTTAAAATGTCAGTCACTGAAAACATCACTGCCAGAGTTTCCATTTCCGTTTGTTCACAAGCCCCCAAGAAATACATTGGAAATACTGCTTTGAATAGAAAATGGTCTGCCAACAGAGAACAAAACATCGGCAGAGACCTGGTGGCCAATACATGGAAAAGCGGTTTACACATGAAATATGAGCTACATCATTACCGAACAGTCTGGGTTGATTACTTCTTTCCACCCCTGATGACGTCTCTGAACACGATGATGAATAAAGATCCCGTCGTATGTTTGACCACTGATGGGGTCTCTCACAAACCCTATTGCACACGAGTGGGGTATCTATCTGTCTTGGCTGAAACATCGGGACCCGGGATCCTCTCCGCTGGCCAATAGATACACGCTGCATCTATTGATCTCCGCTGGTATTTGACGTTTTTTGGGTGAGGGGTGCTCTATCAGGTTTCCATGCACAACTGCTCAGTCTGCCAGCTAGCCACCCCATCTTTAGAGCCCCCTTATGTTCCCGGGGCGGGGCGGTGGGCTGTTTGGGGCAGTAGGTTAACTCTAATCCTGTAGAGAGCAAAGATAGATCCTATAGTTAGGTCCTATACGATGATTCAGAAATAGCCCTGCCATAGATGCACCACCCAACCAATACTCCTGTTTCATTGGACACCACGGTCGCTGAAATTGATCCAATTTTGATGAAACCAGCTCACGATTATGCATAAAGTATTTTAATGCTGTTCACTATATACAACCATGTTTTTGATTTAGTGCTGATTCGCTCTTTAAAGAAAGTATTACTAGTCCAGAGTATTACAGGAGGGGAAGAACACATATTATGGCTAATTAAGAAATAGAAAGTACCAGTAGCATCAGCAGGCTGATTACAGATTACTGCGGTGCTACTTCAATCTCCTCATTTCCCCAACACTTACATTGTGTGAAACCTAATGCCCCATTTTCCCTCTATGCCTTTCAAGGGATTCCGTTTTTTCTAATTGAAAGAGACAAAACAAAGAATCATATAGTGGGGCTTCTATTGACAAGTAACTGTTGAGCAGTTGAGCCTTAGCGTTCAACCCTTGATGGACGCATCCCTCGCAACAAAAACACACGACTCACATGGGAAATAAGCAATAGCGAGCCTATAACGATGGAAGCAACTTAATGTGGCGGGGCAACATTACCCAGACTCCTCCCCGACAGCGAGGTTTTGGCATTGTGTGTGTGTGCGCGTAATGTCCATTTGGGACGGGCAAGCCAATTTACCGCGCCCGAGAACAACACCGCGTGGCCGCAATGATCGGCGAGCCAGTCGGAGTCGGCCCCTATCACAATCAGACTCTCCTCCAGTCACAAACGCGGCCGGGGCTGAAAAGCGGGGGATTCGTTTGAAAGCGAAGCGGAGGTTTTGACAAAATGACCTTCCCTGTTGTGGCGCGTCAACCTGACAGGAAGTATGCGGGCGGTGTGGCGTCCTGACATCGATGAGACGCCTCGCAGCCGTGGGGCGACGGCAAATCAAAATCACTGGGTTCTGCTTTTTCTCTCTCGTCTGTTCTCCCCCTTTATCTCTCAATCCCTCCCTCTCTCTCTCTCTCTCTCTCTCTCTCTCTCTCTGTGTCTTTGACTCTCAGTCATTCACACATGTGCACACCCACACAATCACACACTAATGGACCCCCCCCCTCTGTATGCTCTGGCTGCAGACCCGTGGCCATATTGCACAACTCGGGCCTCAAAACCTGACATTTGGCAGACGGCGACGGGGGGCATGACACGAATGAAGACGGACGTCGGGCCGCGCCGTCTACGGGATATATTGCTGTCATATCAATTAAACCGTGTGAGTGGGTATTGATAGATACAACGTGACTCCAAAATGAGCACTTTGCTAAGGTGCTGTAATTGATCGTGTGGATGATGAACCCCGGATTGGCGTATCATCGGGTGGTGGTGTGTCTCCAAAAGTCTTCCCCGGGGAAACATCTTCCCCACCTCGTGCCACTGGCCTCCTCGGTAACGCTATATCCTCATCAGAGAGGCTGGCCCCATTGATTTAGCACTTAGCTCCGTCGTCCCATATGAACGGTTATCATTTTTGGCCCGGGGCCAGAGTCCAGGCGTCAAAGTTACCGATCAATGGTCCGAACTTTGAAAATGTGGGGGGGACTTGGGGGTAGAGGGGTGGCAGGGTGTAGATTACAGGGCGTGTGGTGTCATAGGGACCTGGGTACGGGTCTTGTTTGTTTGTGGACGTATACGGGGATGTGGGAGGTAAACCGGAAGACGAGCGTATCAGTCACATCCGGTATTTTGGGATTAGCCGTTAGCGATCAGCGTCGATCCCCATTGATGCTCTTCCACATTTCAACCATGTGGGTGTTTTTGGACATTTTGAAAAACTCGTCTTTTAGCAAACCAGTTGTACCAGATGTGACGTCTTTACAGATGGGAAAGACAGGAACACTTTGTGGTGCGACGGTATTTTCCCGAGGACTCAATCTTAGAGATATTTGAGTGCTGCAGTACCTTGAGTTGCACGGCAAATACTCGCAGACTGAACCACAACTATCTGAACTGTAGATCCTCACACATAATAATCAAAACATGCCGGCGTGGTAACACAATCACCTCCCTGGTCGTAGCTTCCATCCAAACTATGCACTTTCATACTGTTGGGGAACGAAATGTAAATATCTATTTGGTATTTGTATAGCCTGCCATGATGTTGGCCATTTCTGTGTCTGCTGTCAGCAAACAGTAAACTGGAAATAATCAGTAACTATGCATGACGCTAACACTGCATGAAGACCTTTAGCGTGGCTAGCGAGTATCCGGATGGTTTCTAGCTATGTATTTTCATACACTTCTTGTCATTGCTTCAGCCTGCAAACTGTTCCCCGACAATAAGACGACTTCAGCCTTTCCGTCAGGAGAGTTTTGATTGCGCTCCTAATTTCTGGACAGTCTGTTTAAGCACTCTCCTGGGACTCCAGGCAGCGTGGTAGAGCAGATGGGAAGTTTGCAGTGCTTAGAGATCATCTGCATGAGATGTGAGACCTGACCCCTTTCTCAGGGGCCACAATTTGTCTATATGTTTTCATGTCTCGACTCTCGGAGGCGGTCTTGCACGAGCGCTGAGATTTCACCCCTGTTGCAGACACCGAAACTGAGCTGGACTAATGCTCAAAGAGGCACCAAGTGAAGACTTGTCTTACAAAAATGAGAACACCACCATTTAAAAAAATTAAGCTGACTGATAACTGCTCCAATCTTTTTAAAGTTTGAAGGACTTCATTACCCAGAAATCATTTGATGTGATATCAGTACACTGCACACTCCTCAAACCGAAATGTATTATTCTTATTGGCTGGTGGGTTAGGGATAGAGATAGTTCTCTAGATGGGGCGCTCGCTTGCTGCTGTTTAGGAGAAAGTGTTTTATGATGCTCTTAAGCTGTGAATCGTCACTTCCTGCTGGGAGAGAAGATTTCCTGCCAGTGACCATACCCGACACCTTTTAAAATGGGAAAATAGGGCAAATCTACAGGGTTTCAAATTGAGCGGCTTGACTCTTCTTTGTCGCCACGCCAATTTCTAATTTCGGCAGATAAGACGAGTGTCTTTTTCCATATCAATCTGGCCTAGTGCAGCTTTAAAAGATAGTAGGTATTTTAAACCCCTGGTTGACGAGATACAAACACCAAATACGGACTAGATCTGCTATAGGATACTGAAGCTTGAGCTTAAGGGAATTTATCTTTTTACAAAGTTGACATTTTGAAATAAAATGTAATTGGTCTTATGGAAAGCTCCACGTGTCAGAGAGGGAGTTCTGTATGATGTGTATCATGTCAACTGCCACTGGGTGTACCACATCATTTGAAACGCCACTAGATACAGTTACAGAGGTTAGTCAGCTTTATGGTACGTGTACAATTCAAACGGGTGGCATTGAAGGCATCAAAGTATAGTTCAGGTGATATATATATTTTACTGTATTAATGCTTTTATTTGTACCCAGTGTCGTCGTATTCATGTGAAGAAATTATGGTTGTTTGTAATTTTGCTCATATGGTTTCCAGCTCGGATGTTATCCGTCCCTATTCAGTTTTTAAAGTATTTTTCCCCCAAAGGAAGCAGGTTGTGTTTAATCAAATGTTATTACCCTTTATTGGAAATAGTATTAACAGATGAGTGGAGTAATTTACCATCTTCTTCCCACGTTGTCTAAAATTGGGACAGGTAATTATGTTATCATAGCCTTGTTAATTCACCTAATAATTTCTCATGTATTTAGATAATGAGATCTATAATTCAGCTCTCCCAGCTAATAGTCTACCTGTGGATTAAACAAATAACGTGTCTGGAAACATTATACTTCATAAGCTTGGTTGCCTTTTTGCTTTTGTTAAGTAGCCTGACAATGTTTTATTTCTCCTTTCGCAACTTGGAAATGGAAAAATAATTCATATTCATCTAAATATAAATTATGTGCTTTTCCCCTTTGGCTGTTTTTCAGAGCACGCTAATGGTTAACCCCTGCACTGGGTTGCTGAAGATTTATATTAGTTTCCACCCCTATAAAGCAAGTGCTTTGCATGTGCAAGAGGACCTGATATGGTCAGACACACTCGCCCCCTCCCAGCTGCGTTGCACTTGTATTGGCTCCTCTGTGTCACACCCAGCCATTTGCTATTACGTTTGAACCGGGGGTGAAGGGCATCACTTGAATGCAGCTACAGAATATGAATGATAAACGTATGATACAGAGGCACTCGGGTGGATCATATTAAAAGCGGATCCATCAGTGGATAATATTAAAAGGGGATCCATCTGTGGATAATATTAAAAGTGGATCCATTTGTGGATCATATTAAAAGTGGATCATCTGTGGATAATATTAAAAGTGGATCATCTGTGGATAATATTAAAAGTGGATCCATCTGTGGATAATATTAAAAGTGGATCCATCTGTGGATAATATTAAAAGTGGATCCATCTGTGGATAATATTAAAAGTGGATCCATCTGTGGATAATATTAAAAGCGGATCCATCCGTGGATAATATTAAAAGTGGATCCATCAGTGGATAATATTAAAAGTGGATCCATTTGTGGATAATATTAAAAGTGGATCCATCAGTGGGTAATATTAAAAGCGGATCCATCCGTGGATAATATTAAAAGTGGATCCATTTGTGGATCATATTAAAAGTGGATCCATCTGTGGATAATATTAAAAGCGGATCCATCCGTGGATAATATTAAAAGTGGATCCATTTGTGGATCATATTAAAAGTGGATCATCTGTGGATAATATTAAAAGCGGATCATCCGTGGATAATATTAGAAGCGGATCATCCGTGGATAATATTAGAAGTGGATCCAGATTTGGGTTTTAGATTACTATGTCACTGTCTTGTCTTTCGCCCGAGTCTCTACTCCAAAACACTACAAGTTGTAGAGAAGACAAGAGTCAGCTCAGTTCACCTGAACAAACTGCTGTTGTTGTTGTTGTTGTTTGCATTCTTAGTGAGCTAACTAACCAGCAGGCTATATAGAACAACAATCGATGCGACTACTGACGCCAGCTTCTACTAGATACGTTAGCTGGTGCGCAAATCAGATGTGTTCGCAACAGGACAGTGATGGTTAGCCGACCAGATAACAGCTAGCTAACAAGCTAACGTTGTCACACACAACATCGTTCAGATGTATGAGTGGCGAAATCATCAATTCCCAGTTAAAAAAAGCTTTTCTCAGCTGTCACTGTAGTTTATTCTCCTCGCATATCCCCCATATATGATCACGGAGGTCAGGGCACAGAGTCAGCTGCGACTCCTGGAGCAGGTGGAGGCACAGTGCCTTGCTCAAAGGTACTTCGGTAGCGGCGGTAGGCGCCGTAGGAGCGATATACCAGCCATCCTCCAGCCCCTAGCGTTCAGCTGGAATATACCCTCCTGTGTTGGTGTCCAGGATCAAACCAGCAGCCGTCTTGTTACTGGTCGGACCCGCTGTCTCTAAGCCAATCCGCTGCCCCCTGTTAGTACAGCTTGCATCAAGGCGAGCTATGAATTTATCCTGGCACATACTGCAGATACAAAATAAAAGACGTGCCATTTAATGGGACGCAAGTAATACGAGCTGTAACAGGCCACCAGGAGGGGAACTACGTCAGAACCTGGGCATCTCTCCGTTTAAGAGGCTCGCCGAGTTCGGTCCTCCAAGCCGGGAGAAAATTGGGCGCCATCGCCACAAACGAATACCACCGTGTGTCGGGGGCAAATGAATACCCTTCACTCTGAGTGGATCGGAGCCCCACTCCAGCAGAATCATCGTGGCTCTCCCTCGTGTCACCTCTGGCCTATTAGTCTCTATAAAGGATGATGAATTAGAGACAGAGGGGAGGCAAGCCTCAGTACCGATGTCGGAGATGGGGGTCGTAAGAATGATAAAGTGAACAGCATGAGCGCTTTAATGGGCGACGCCAGCAGAGAGGGCGGAACATGAAATCTTAAAGAGGGGGTTTCCATGTGGCTTCTCTCTTGAGGCCAACGCAAACATTTGAGAATTCAAACGAACTAAAACCTCATTTTTCTCAAACGGTGTCTCAGGTTAGACTTTTTGATAGGCAGTGTTGACATTCTTCTATTTTGACTACTAGAATGACAAGAGCCACATATCTCAAACTACACGGTATCTCTGAAATACACAAATTCACTGTAAAGACACCTGGTCATTTAAATGAAGAGAAGCAATAGAATATGTGGAAGGTTCAACATTTCTGGACCCAGGAATTTATTCACATTTATTTTAGTTATTTGAAATGTGGATGTTTTCCAATATTAGCTTGACTTGTAATGAAGAATAAGCAGTATAGAAATGTCGTAACCCATCGTAACTCCGTACACGTTCACTTTACTACTAAAACTAACTTTATACAGACTCAAAACACATACGTTTCACATGTAGCAGTCACATAGTTTAAGCCCTTGTGTCAAAAGTTCAGACAATCAATAGGCCTATGTGGAAAACACCTCTGCAGCGGGACAACAATGTCTGGACAGGAGGCGTCACACTGCACTTATACATTTGGCCTGAAAATTACTTATTATCCGACAAAAGTGGATCATTTCTTAAAATAATCCTAAAAATATACGTTTAAATTATTTTTAATGCACCATATATTAAGCTATTACCTTTGGGAGTGCAATCCTGTGAAATCATCAAATTGCATTACAGGTTATTTAAACCATGTTTCCACGCCACTATGAAATATCTAGACAGGCGTGTCATCGTGGGTAGTTGCTTACATTACCAACATATACCGCAAGCCAGGAAATGTAACGTCCCGAAATGACGGTCAGACGCGGCCTTTACTTCATCACGAGACAGTGAAAACAAATGGGCATCATATAATATTCACACAAAATAAAAAAGAGAAACACTTAGTCTGAGTTCTTAATGGGCCTCTGTCTTGCAAAACCTTTCATCTGACAGTGACAAACGAGGCCCGGTGCTACCTGGGATAGCGGCTGGACTGGATGAGGTCATGTGCTCGCTGTGTTTGTTCTCGCTCACGCTGCACCACTCCGACTCCTCCGCCAAGATCCGCTTTCACGATGACATGCAAAACAGTTGAGGGTCAACTGCGGAATGTATTCGTACGCTAATTGCAGTCAGTGCAAAGCTGAAATGCACATGCAGCACAAGTCATATTAAAATATCAATAAATAAGTAGCACTATACGTATATATATATATATATATAACTGGCAGTATAGAAATACATAAACACACTTAAAGTAAACATGAGGAAAGCCTGACAGACAGTTTTATGGGGTCACACGTGTCATGTTTCAACTCATCCCTGTGTCTAATTTAATACAACGGATACGTGTGTTACTTTTCAACGTGACATACCGCGTGCTGTGCATCCAAGTAACACGGACGGCCGTCGTCTCGAAGCCAGACACACGGACGTGTTGAAAGTGACACGCCCTCCTCCGTAAGAGCGTGTTAACCTCTCATTGTGCTCTGCCGCCACGTGAACCCGCGGTGTCCTCTTCCCTGCATGGGTCGGTGACAGCTGAGAAGCAAAGTATTGTGTAATTGCAGGAGCTGCGGCAGCATGCCGTGCAATAATATGTTAAGTGACTATTAATCATTTCAGTGACAAATAACAAAATAAAGGCTAGACGTGGGAAGAGGCTCATGTTTGATTGATGCGCTCCAGGCTCTCTGTCGCTCAACTGCTGATGGGGCAACCTTCCTTTTTTGAAGTGTGTGTGTGCGTGTGTGCGTGTGTGTGTGCGTGTGTGTGTGTGTGTGTGCGTGTGTGTGTGTGTGTGTGCGTGTGTGTGTGTGTGAGCAGGACGTTTC
>OMOT01024963.1:2905-24258 GCA_900312575.1 Acanthochaenus luetkenii | reverse complement strand
CTGACGAAAAATTTACTATTGTAAGTTGCTTTGGACAAAAGCGTCTGCTAAATTATGTAATGTAATGTACTAAGTAGCAGTTCACTCAAACATATTTGTGCCAGATCTTATGACTGGATGAGTATTGGAGGTGATAGGAATTGCACTCGTTCATCATCTCTACAATTAAGATAATTATGTCTTCAATGATTTCTTGCTCTCTGTTGAAGAAACAAGTTACATTCTTTACCACTCATCTTGTATCAACGCCTGAACTGGGCTTTGTCTTAGCTCGACGATTACCGGCTATTAGTATGAAACGCTTTCCACAAATATTACCCACTATATCCCCATAGGCTGTCTATTGATATGAGACTGCACAACTCTGAATAAATTCTCTGCAATCTGTCCAGACCCTATTCGTGTTGGCTATATGGGCCTTATGGGCAGCAGATATATTGTCTCTTAAATAACACCGATGCTCACTGTAGCTCAGACACCAGAACTTGCTGTTCACCATTTACCTCTCCTCTACGTGCTTGGCCATCCATAATCCTTAAGGCTCTCTCTCATTCTGCTTTCAAATGCCTACAGCAAAAACCCTTTGATTGATGACAAACAAAAGCATATTTACTTCTACTGTGCAATGCTGAAGTCAAGGAGAGATGAATATGCCTGGAACGCACTACAGGCAATAATGATTCTATAGAGTTGTTTATGATATTCAGAAGTCACATGCTTACAGTGTATATGCTAATATTATGCGACTGTAAACCTAGAAGAAATACTTTATAATGAACACAACGTGAGCCTATATCATTATGTAAATTTCATTGTAGGTGTAATGCTAAGTGTGATATAAATGTTTTTATTCCCCCAGCAGCATGGTCATCACACATCAGTCCGCCTGTGTCAGTCAGTCAGTCTTTAACTTAATGCGACATCAGACGCAACTCCTGCAGGACATGGCGCTACGTGTAGCTAAACCAAATATGTGCATAAAATAAACATTCCAGGCACATCCAAAAATATTGTTCGTAGGAGCCAGACAAAAACAGCAATCCAAATGATCAAAAAAGGAACGTCCACTCACTTTTATGCTCCAGAAAAAGTAGAATTTATTCAACAAACAATGACTATAACGTGTCAACCAAACATGGTCTTCATCAGAATGTGTTTCAACCATGTTTGGTAACAGTGTGTTTGGTAAAATGTTCAGTCCATATTTCTCACACGGTTCACTAATGTACCAAAGCACTATTTTTATGCATGAATATCGCATGATGAACGTCATGTTCACAATCATCCTAAATAATTATTAAAATAATGTTATTAAAGTGCCTTCATCACTATTAAAACGACATGCCTTTAAAGTATTTAAATATTTGGAAGAAAAAGAGGAGAAAAAAAGTATTCATTTTATGTAACAACGTATTCTCAGCGAATGTCACAACACGTCTACACAATGTTTACTTCAGACAAATGAGGTTCACTGCAAAGTGACGCAATAAAGAGTAACGGTTTCATCCATCATGAGTTCAAGTTGCTGATTCCGTCTCTATGTAATAGAGTAATCTACTGTGATATCGCTCCAAATAGTTTATACAGAAGTGTCCTCAATCAGTAATCAGTACAAGTACCCAGTGTTGATAAAATACGAGAAATGATCTGCGGAATACCTTTCATTCTTTCAGCTCTTTCACTGGCTGAAGCTGAGGCTTTCAACAAAGTGCTGCTATTTAAATCAATACATCCCTCATTACAAAATGATGAATATTTCATCAGCAAGACTATTACTTCAAATGAATAATTTAACTCTGTTATATCAGTCAGGGTTGGGGGTTCAGTGGTACCCTGGTCCCTCAGCTTTTAAACCCAACCACTCATTATGAAGCTCTTTAAAACTCTGCATAACCCCACTGAAAAGGCTCTGGATTGGGTTCAGGGATTGTTCTCTCTGAAAATGCCAGGGTCGCAGTTCAAACCAGTGACAGTAAAGGTATCCTCAACTCCAATTAGCCATGATATACACAATGTATTGCAATAATTTTTCTTTATTATAATGAGCCTGCCTGGTCAAATCCCAAGTGGATGGATGGCTTTTGTGCTCATTATAAATACCATACCATACTATGACCTAAAACAGTAACATATCAAATATTCAAAGGACTAAAAGGACTAAATAATGGTGGCATCGGGAATGTTTCTGCACGCTGGTTTGTAATGGCAGCTCTGCTTCATTCAGCTCATTTTAGATGGAATGGAATTAATATTGTCGAATATACTGTATTAATGTATATTTCTTTCAAAATTAAGAGTTTTGTTGTATAACTGTAAGCGAAAAGTCAAGGTTTTAATCAGACAAAACCTTTTGTTTGGGCTCATGGCTTTTATGGACGTATATATAAAACGATAATAAAAAAAGCATTGGCTTGTTTTGACCTGCTGCTGCCACATGGAATAGCTCCCGACTACCAATGGAGCAGATTCTGGCACTCTAAGCAACATGGACTCTTAGCTAAGTACAATTACAAAAAGGAAAGCTCTGTTATCAAGAACATCAAATTCACTATTATACCTCAAATATCGAGCGAGTGGTTTTCAACACTTTGGATTTCCCTGGACAAAAGGGATGAATCCTCTTCCCCCCCTATGAACTTCATCACAGTGACTATAAGAGTCATTATGAGTGCTGAGCCGTGGCGGGTATTAAGTAACACACGGTCAAATTCACCGTTCATGTAAGATTATGGAAATGTCAATCTTTTCCCCTTCTCTCAACTCTGTACTTAAGGAGACTGACACTGACAGCACAGTGGTTAAGTATGTCATACACAGAAGAGGGACGTGTTCGCTGTGTGACAAGCACCTATTTCAGGTCCCTGTTCATCTGTACTGTTTCACTCAGATACACTATCATTTCTTTGTAATTACTTCCATTAGCGTGAATTGCTCTTCTGACACTTGAATATGTAATGACATATCGTGAATGCAGATAACTGAGCATGGGCATCACGCGCTCTACAATCATCTCTTCTGGGAGGCGACACTCGATCCCTCACTGGAAATAAAGCAGATTAAGTTAATTCATCAGTAAGAAAGCACAGAAATCTAATATATCAGCAGATGAATGTGTCCTTTAGGGTATATGCTTGGGGTGGACACGGTTTCTCAACTGATGACCGCCAAAAGGCAAGACACACGTTCATACAATTACCACACCCACCGTTGCTATAGTGACCGAGGTCATCACAATAACTCAGTTCAGGCCCTGGGGCCTCGTTTATAAAACTGTGCGTAGATTCCACACTAAAAGGTGACGTACATACAAAAGAAGGAAAGTGAGTAAGGCCCCCCCAAAAATAATCTGATTTATAAAACTGTGCGTACGCTTATGAATCCCAATCAACTTGTAATTTTGCACACGTGAATGAGCCTCACGTATGGGCAGAATTATGTGTCACTAGGAACTGAATCTGAATTATTTATATTTGAATTAGAATTGTGAGAACTGAATTTGAATTGTGAGAAGTGACTACAGTTGTGTGTCTCAGTTTTGAATTTGAATTATGAGAAGTGAATTCAGTTTCAAACTAGTGAATCCAGTTTCAGATTATGCTATTCAGATTCAGTTTTTCAATGCAATTATTTAAGTTGAACAATACAAATTCAAATTCTATGATTCACATTCAGTTTTGAGCAATTCAAATATAAATATAAATAATTCAGATGCAGATCCTAGTGACACATATATTTGCCCATACTCACGTCCCACCCTGTTAGCTCCCACAACTAGCCATAAATGGTTATTGAAACGCCCATCATAAACATTGATGTACATATAAATGTGCATTGTCCTCGTGTGAGAAAAATGGCAAAGTCAGAGTGCATTAGTGTACTAGTCTTTTCAAAAATTAGTCTCAGTCTTTTTTTAAAAGAGACGTTTGTGTGAAACTGAAGTGCTTGTTGGGAGGTCGAGGGGAGGTATTGTTGAGTGGCAACATGTCACAGCAGCAGTTAATGCTGCCAGCTCCGAGAGCCAGATCCTTTATATTAAAAAAATTAATGAATAAATGGTCTGATATAAAGGTTGACGGCAAGAAGCGAATTGCTGCGCATCCACAGAGCTCTCTCCCGCTTGATGGACATTTCACCTCAACAATGGTTATTAGTGCCGCTGTGCCAGAAAGAGAAAAAAAAAACACTGACTGCATCATTACGCACCATCATTGCAATCTCTTTAACAACCCTGCGGCAGTCAGTCCAATTGCTTAACACCTTGAATTTGTCGCAATTAATTGGGACACACTCCTTTTTTTCTCCTGTATCTGTCCAGCATTAATAAGGCAGATTATTTCTTGGATGGTAGACAGTAGAAATTCTAATGTCTCTCAACTAGTTACCACACCACACCATGTAACTTCCAACAGCTAAAAAGAGAACAAAACTGTTTGTTTTAACAAATCGTTAGTCAAGGTGTTGAAGCAAAAGTGAAGCATAAATCCAGCAAGCATGCAGTAAAGAGTCTGACTACAGTGGCTTCATCTGCACAACTAGTGCGCTTTCAACATTTTACATCACAGTCATTTTCTTTTCTTAATGCAAATGACCATGATAACGTCTGACTCTGGATGAAGTGTTACTTAGGGGAAACAAGTGGAAACAACATGTTCCCACATCAACTTCTGTCTCCCGCAGCCTTTCACAGCTTTTAATGGCAATGAGCAGTGGAAGGTGTGTAATGGCCAGACGCACGATCAAGGACACATTCCATCACGTTGCAGGCTTTCCAAACATCATAAGAGCCATCGACGGTAAATGTGACCATCAGTGCACATCAACAGTTTCATAGGAATAGAAAGGGCAAGATTCCATGAGCATTCCTGTGTGTGATGCAGACACGGTCGTAACAAGTGTCGACGCAAAGTTTGAACGCAATAAGCAATGCAATTGAAGAATGGCTTGTTGGTGAGTTTCATGAACTGTAACAGGGTTGGTTAAGTTACTTCCTTTTCTTCAGACATCTGCCAAATAGTTAAGACCTTGTCCTTTGAGCTTCTAATCCAACGTATTCAGTATTGCTGGTAAATCTTTTAACAGCCGGCCTTCCACATCCCTTCTAACACTATATCCTCAGAGACTACATCGATAGCGGCGGTGGATTCATCTTATCTGGATCTATCTCTCCCTGGACTCTCCCCTATCTCCCCATCCTCTGTCCGAAAGACCCGCTGAATGACAGACTGTACTGTTCTCTGTGGATCAATGGCTCATAAGTATAAACCAATTTCCTTTACAAGCTGCACTCTGGGAAATAAAGAGACTCTCTCCCTCAGGAGCCAAAGGCTTGACACTGTGTCTGCTTCAAACAGTCCATTATTCATTCTAACGCTGTGGAAGTTCTGCAATAGATTGGCCAAACTTTATCTGAATGTTCTTTACCTGTGTATTATGTAATTAAAAAACAACATGTCTTCATCCGGTTGCTGAGCGTGCACCATCTGCTGTTTTACATTCAGTTACATGCATTCACATCTGGGAGCTGCCCAGTTCAACCACAGTCTTTCCACTGTTTGTCACTAAGCAGCTGCTCTGGAGCAATTCCAGGTTAAGTGTCTTGCACAAGGGCAACTCAATGGTAATTGTTGATTGGGGGCCGCATTAGTCATTCACTCTCCCTGCCCAGATTCCCACAGCCGGTCCAGGGATTTGACACGGCTACCTTCTGGCCGCAAGGCTCCTTTTCTAGAATTTAGGTCACTGCAACCCAGAAGCCTAAGATGTTTTCGACTGAAGTGATAGAGGAAGAGCATATGTTCAGCCACCATTGCCACCCAAACAGCCCATCGCTCCCATCCTCCATCTGTCGAACCTCAGTCACTCATTCCATGTGCTCACCTCATCCCACACCTGATCCACGCCCTCTCCGCCCACCTGGTTTGCCTGACCCGCCCACCTTCGCCCCTCCTACCCATGCGTGTACCCTCCTGCCCCTCCCACACTGCCCCCCCTGCTTTCCATTCACCTACAATACAGAACTCAACTACCCAACTACCTCCACACGGATTTGTGGCGGCTCTGTGGCGTGCGACATCCACCTACCCCCATCACCTTGACCCTTCCTTCGCAGTGTGTTTCAGATCGATACTCTCATCCTCTACCACAAAACGATAAGGGCTCTGTCACTGTCTAGATCACCTGCTTGTCCATTACGAATAATCTCATTCAGATTCCTTTACCAGTAGTTTACCAGTAGTCAAAACTGTAACCACTAGTAGTCCTGTCAATTTTGGATTATTGAACGTCAATGTCAAATAAATATTTTCTCTTTTATTGACTTCATTACCTCCGATTCACTAGACTTTTGAGAATTAAAATGTGGCTGGTATTCTTCATGCTTTGACATATTATTCGCAAGCATACAGTGACATAAATTGTCATTGTTTTGCCAACACAGGTACATCTGCCTAGAAAACATAACAGCACTAATAGTCTGTCTTGCAGATATAAATTGCTGGATGTTTCTACAACTTAATGAAACCAAATCAGAAATAGCCTTTTTTCGCTACTGCTATGTACTGAACAGGTTAAGAGAGTTGTGCAATGTTGTTTCTTTCAACTGAGGAATATTTAAGTTTTATATTTCAGTGATCTGGACAAATTGTCCCGTGCTTTTATCTCTTGTCACTTAAACTAATGCAACTCTCCTGCCTCGGTCAAAAGTCCCTTTCATCCAGCTTGTATGAAATGCAGCAGCTCGGATTCATACTGGAAGAAAAAGACAAGCTCACATCACCCAGCAATCTCACAGACCTTTCAACTGCATCAGAGCCGGATCACAGCCGGAGGTCCTCCGCAGGTCCCTATTAGCTGTTACAAGCACACGTTCTTTGAAAGGAGTCAGGCTCTTGAAATAAAGACTTTTCCCCACCTCTGATTATTTATATCCACCAATCCAAGCAAGTATTAGACTCAATGTATTCAGATTATTAACACATTAAAGTTAAGAGTAAGATTAAACGTGATTGATCCCCATGGGGAAACTGTGTCATTGCAGTAGCAAAATAATAGGATACAGCAGGGAAGAGACAAAAATAGAATATAAACATAAAAAATAGAATAAAGACAATTAAACAAAAGCAATAACCATAATAACAACAATCAAATACATCTAAATAGAATATACATATTTGTGCAATTTTATGAACATATGCAGGTGACAATTCCAACATGTTAAATAGTGGGAAGTATGGGGGGAAAGTATGGGTTTACCAACATATATGTTACAGTATGAAATAGTGGAACCAGTATGAAAAGTAACAGTATCATGTTACTGAATACTACTTCAAATATATTTAATTTAGAACATTTATACATTCTATTCTATTCTATTCTATTCTAAGCAGATGGATGTTGCCCACTGATGACTACTGCCCTCCACAGGTGATGACAGGCAGTGCTTCCCTGATCAAACCCAATTCACAACATCACAGAGCACTAAAATATTCTGATCTCCTGCAAGAGCCATTTTCTCAGAACCTCCTACTTAATGTTTTGACACTGTTATCCATGTAAACGATCTGCACAGTGCTTATGAATACCAAGAGCCCTCTTGTGATGTGCACGTGAAACGTAAGAGTGGCTGGAGATCATTCAATTCTTAGGAGATGGTGAAACACATGCATTCATTTCAGGTTATGTGCCTCTTTGATCTTGAGATGGGAGAGAGACAACAAAGAGGGATAGGGGATAGAGGGAGATACAGAGAGAGAGGGAGAGGGAGGAGAAGGAGAAAAAGAGACAGGGATGCAAAGAGAGGCTGAAAAACACAGAGGGATGGGGGGGGGCAAATCCCTCATAACCATATATCGCTGATGTATGCATTGCGCAAGAAAACATATTTACTACCATGGTTGATTCTAAGCACAAGCTTATTCTGAAGCACAAAGACTGCTTCACATTGGCAGACATTATCTACAACACTGAAAAGAGGCAACCATGTATTGTACAATAAGAGCGGACGTTAATTACGTTCCAATTTCCCCATTAACTAAACTGTCCTTCATGTTGCCAGTGACATACTGTTTAATTAAAAAGGAAAAAGCATTTTTGTCTTCAGTCGATGTGGTATTTGTGGTTGGTGTGTGATTGTGTGGGTGGGTGGGTGTCTTGGCCTTTAATCATGCATGATCCTGAAAACTGAGCTGCGTTCTTACTAACGAAGAGGTGGAAAAACAAGATTTCTCTGTCAGTAATTTACAGTGATAAGACTCAGAACAGTATGGGAGAGAATGAGGAGAGAAGATTGTTGATTGCAGGGAGAGAGGATGAAAGAGGGACAGTGGAGGGAAGGGAAAAGAGAGATTTGATGGTGGCCTTTCATTATTGTTTCATATATTGATTCACAGCTAATGCAAAAGGCCAAGATGTTGAAACCACAGCTGAGGTCATTTGCACTGAGTGACCTCAATCCATTCATTGTATCTGTTGAGCCGAGGATAAGAGCAGGTCATAGCCTGATTCCAGCAACTGAAAGCAGATGATTTTGTGGGTAAGTGTTCAACCACAGTAAACCTAACATAACCTTCATCCGGACGTCCTTAAGAACTATAGACCGATTTCTAATCCCCCCTTTATCTCTAAAGTCTTGGAAAGAATAGTAGCTATCCGATTAACTGACTATCTGTCTTGCAATAGTCTTTTTTAACCGTCTCAGTCTAGCTTCAGGTCTCTCCATAGCACTGAGACAGCTCTCACAAAGGTGGCAAATTACTTATCTGTACTCCTTGCCTCAGATTGTTTCACACAACAACATCATCTCAGAATGCTCTAAAGTTAACTTCGGTGTACCACAAGGTTTAGTGTTAGGCCCTTTGCTTTTCTCTATTTATATGCTGCCTTCAGTTGCCATAATGTTACATTTCATTGTTATGCGTATGATACCCACATTTACCTACCTATTACCTACCGGTCGGCATGGAGGCGCAGTGGTTAGCACTGTCGCCTCACAGCAAGAAGGTCCTGGGTTCAAATCCCGCCTGGCCCTTTCTGTGTGGAGTTTGTATGTTCTCCCCGTGTTCGCGTGGGTGCTCCGGTTTCCTCCCACATGCAAATATATGTGTTTGTGTGTAGTGTGGTGCATGGTGTGATGTACTATGTATATTTACTTGTATAAAAGGGCTATATAAATAAAGATTGATTGATTGATCTCAAATTGTGTGTGTATCTGTGTTACCTCACTGTTGCTAGAATCAAGAACAAATCAGCAGGCAGTAGAGCGTTCTCCTACTGAGCTCCCCATCTCTGGAACAAACTCCCTCTTACGATTAGGGAAGCAAATTCTGTAGAAATCTTCAAATCCAGACTCAAAACCTATTTATTCTCACAGTCATATGACCAACCATAGCATCATCTCCTCTCCTACCTGAGCTTAGACAGTATTAACATAGAAATCTGTTGTTGAGAACCCAGCGTAGGGCCGCCTCCTGGTTGCTGCATGTCTATCATTCTCTGTCTGCTGTCTGTATGAGTGTGCAGATGGCTGAATATGTCTACCTGACAGCCTGTCATTTCAGACACCTGTGCAGGGTTTCTACCAGGCAGTGGACCCGGGTGCTGCATTCCACTGTTTGTTCCGGCACCTATTGCATGCTCAGCCGTCCTGATGGGGGGATTTCTCTTCCATTTTTTCTCCCTAATAAGGTTTTCTTGGAAGATTGTCCTTGTGAGCCTTGAGGGTCTATGGCTGTTGGTGCCAGATAGTTTAGGCCTTTTAGAATAGGTAGTCTTGCTATGTCCTGTTGAAAATGTATATTGTGTGTCTTGTGCTTTGTTCCCTGTTTCCTTGTGCTGTCTTACATTATTCTATAATTCCTTTGATTGTTGTTCAGTTAGATCTAGTTTGGCTCATTTGAGACATGCTTGTGATAAAGAGCTATATAAATAAATGAACTTGAACTTGAGCGCTGTTACATTTAATCTTTCCTTCATTCCGTTTTATGTAGACAATGTTATTCTTTAGTCTGGGTTTGAAGAGGAAGCCACTTGCTAAAAAGCCTGCTCAAACATCACAAACCTCTCCCTATATCTCTGTTGAGTTTTGTGAAACGTGTCTGAAACGTGTTCTTGTTTATTTGCAGATGTAAATTTGAGGTTTTTAAGCTTAGGTTTAGTCTGGTTCCCTCCTACGTACAGTGAAGGGACCCATTTCAAAGTCATCTCTGGCCGTTCCTAACATCAGCACAATAAGCCTACAGCGAGGACAAGCTTGGCTCCACTCAAACCGTCAAATTACAACTTTAACTTAAATGGCGCCATTACTTCAGTTAGTAAAGCCTCTGGCTCTGCCTTTCAAATGACACTTTGGAGATGATTTCCTCTACTCGGCTTCTGCAAATAGTTGCTTGTGAAAAAGCTTTGTGAGGAAGTTGTTTAAAAAAAATAACATTGAGATACATGGAATCAGACCCAGTGTAGCTTGTTTTAGAAATAGTTGTTTCTTGAATTCACAGTAAATAATATATGATTTCCCACTTTATTTGTGAAGCTGATCTTTAATCAGATATGAACTTTGTGATTTGGTAGGCACGTGATGTAATAGTGTAATGTTCTTATGACCTTAATATTTACTGGGTTACAGTGTCCCCATGTCCCCGTGTGCATATTCACTTCTACTGCACTGTAGGTTCTGCAAACACAAAAGTACATGGATAGAGAAATCATCCATGCAACAAATGTCAGATTTTTGTCTCTTCAAGCTATGCCTTTTTTTGTCTTTGTAATAGAAACATTTATTTTGATTGAATTCAGCTAAATGCTGTAATGTAATGTAATTCCTCTATATTTGATTGAGTGCTAAGTTAAAGTTGATGTTAAGTTAAAGATGCCTTGGCTGATATACATGTATATCAAGTACTAAAACAAAAATACAACACAAAACAGAACTGTATTTGCATGGACAATGATATTGGATATTTGTGCACATGAAAAAGCCTCACAGAACATTAGGAAGCAAAATAAACGATGTTGCCTATCATCAACATACTCTGGAGCTGCTGAGGAACGGGTCTCTTGACAATGACTAGGATACTGACTTTATAGACAAAGTTGTAGAAATTCCGGGTATTTTCCAAGGATATATATACACTTTCAGTAAAGCTGGCATGTTTTCATGTTGGCATTGTATTCCTTGTATTTGCAAATATACTTGACCAGTAAAACTAATTCTGATTCTGATTCTGATGCTTTGGGTGTAAAGGCTTAGACTGCCAGCTCACAAAGTCAGCCTACCATATTATATGACATTGTTTTGTCCAACTCCAGAAAGTGTTGCTTTTAGTCTCGGTTGTTTGGATTCTAGCTCTTGGGGTAGAGCTGTTCATGCCATCAAATATATGAATGACTTACTTATTACATTTAGGTTGTATTTTTATGCATGCTCAAAATGTTAGTCACAGTAGGAGTTTGACTTACATCACCATATTCCATGGCCAATAGCTACTGTGGCTGTGTCTGCAAAAGATGGTATGTTACCCAACAGCAGACATTCACTTCCGACCTCATACATGTTGATCAGTTCAAGGGATGACATTAGAATATTAATGATTCTGATGAGAGAGTTTGGCTCCATCCTTAATACTATTCGGTCTAATTTGTCACATTGTCAACTACTTTCAAGAAAATGCCCCTTAGCATGCATTGCAATTAATCTCCTTTCCAAGGGTTGTTTAAATTTCACAGAGAACATTAATTAGCTGTTCTTTTTAGTGGAAAAGCTCTTTATATCTTACAAGGACAGTTTGACCATCAGCTAGTCTTTATAAATTGAATTACCTAGAGTCCTTGAATATGGATGATAGCTTTTGGAGAGGGAGAAGCATCTCAAAATCAATCTAAAAACTCAGTGCCTGAAGAGTGTAACGCTCATCTCTGCTTTAAATGATGATTAATGTATGTAATCTAAACATTTATTGGCAATAGAGATCCAAACGAAATCTTTTTTTATTACACTAGAAAAGAGAAATGTACGGAAGCTGATTGCTGCAACCAATTTTTGTTTTAAATGGAACAAAATAGCCTTATTTAAAAAAAAAAATGTCTTGTGTTGCTTCAACCAAAAAAATTGCATTATTTATTTTTATTTTTTGTGTTGCTGCCACACAAAAAAGTGAAAAAAATAGCATTATTTACTCATTAATTACTCCACTATTGCTACCTCACTCATCATATCTACCTACCAAGGTATTAATGCCAAGTCCAAAGACATGCAGGTCAGGTGAACTGAAAACTATAAATTGCCCATAGATGTGTATGGTATATGATGTGTATGATGTAGTGTAGTATGTATGTGACATAGTATTTGATGTATATGTAGTATGCAAATATGATGCAATGTAAAGCCCTTTGAGACATGCTTGTGTAAAAGGGCTATATAAACATGATTGATGATTAAATACCCCTACTACAGCATTTTTTTGTTTTTTTTGGCTGACACCAAAAGAAAGAATACATACAATTTTATTTTTGGGTCCCATATATTTTATTTTTTCACTTGGCAGCAATAAGCTTCCGTAAAAATGTTATTTGATTTTGTCAATATTTGTATTCTTGGTATATGACCAGGAGAAGCACTTTGTCTGCACGCTGTGGTGTATTGAGGAAATACTACATGCCAGCAACCCTTTTCAGACACCTCCAGTCAGTCCGGTGTTTTAGTTTGCGATGGAGGACACAGGGAGCAGGAGAAAGAGGTGATGGTGCTAGTATCATCATGATCGCCCTGTCACTACGTTTTGGACAAACTGTGCTGGGAGGACAGGGTACAAAGGAGCTGATTAGTTGGACAGAGCATTCGTAATACACTCTTGGGGGACCAGAAAGGCAGGCGGCTGAATGCTGCAAGCCAGCCAGGTTCACAGAGCAATTAAGAAAGCTAGGAGAGTCACAGTGGCTTAGCCTGATGCACCCATCCACACTGGCTGGAAGAGCTGAGAACAGAGTCGGTCTAGAGCCAAGGGGACAAGGGGGGCCACAGCAGTACATGGGAGGAATTCTCCCCTTTCCCCATAATTGTGTCTGACAGAATCTTTTGGCTCTTCTCCCAGATCACTAGCCATACATATATTTTTATTTATGCCCTTGTTATCCCCGGCTCCTTAATTAATTATTTATGGTGGGGGGAGTGAGGGGGCAGAGAGCATTTCCCTGGGAGTAATCATACCGATAAAAGGAGAGATGACTGCTATAAAATGATATGGAAGGCATCATTTGCCCTTTTACTGAAATGGCTTTCTAAATACGCCACAAATGTGCCACAAAGCATTTTTCCAAAACACACACTTGGCCTGAGAAATTGTCTTTGTTTTAAACTCCTCCATCATCATTTATTTGCAACGACAAACACACACAAACGATCTTAACTGTAATAATCCAGTATAAATTGAATAGATGACATCCTCTTAATGATTCTGTTTTTCCAACGCAGCTTGAACTCTACGGCAGAGTAGGTGCAAACACAGTTATCATATAGCTTTCTAATCTTAACCAAGACTACCTGACAATCAACACCGTACTATATTGGAAACGTTGGAGGCGTTTCTTCCCCCGGATCAAATTACAAGCAAGACGAAACACTGATGCAGGTTCATGAACGCTCTCTCACCTAGAGGTCCTCGGAGAAATCATCTCTCCAATTTACCGCTTCCGCAAGAATGTTGCAAATGGACGTCTTAGAAATGAGGAGTTCCTTTTGTGCATTGCATGAATTTGGAGGAGAACATATAACCTTTATAGAAAGAGCATGGGGCCAATCAATGGCTCTCCCTCTCCCTCTCCCTCTCGTGCTTTTAGGTTTTACGCCAGTGTGCAATCTCAGCTTCTCTTATTTCTTGGTTGCCCTCATTCGTTCTGCAAAACTCGAAATGAGACACG
This sequence comes from Acanthochaenus luetkenii, assembly GCA_900312575.1. Taxonomy (NCBI): domain Eukaryota; kingdom Metazoa; phylum Chordata; class Actinopteri; order Beryciformes; family Stephanoberycidae; genus Acanthochaenus; species Acanthochaenus luetkenii. Next base: position 10,350 of record OMOT01024963.1, on the reverse strand, counting down.
CACAAACGTGAAAGTGATTTGTTCTCCCACGCATAAGTCTGCGAGACATACCTGCAGAGTTCCAGTGTTGCAGCATTGTAGTATTAGGTCAGGAGAGGACAAAGATAGGTCAGAGTGGAAAGCCTGTTAATTGAAGTTGTACATAATAAAATATGGGGGAGGGAAGGGGATCTGCACATTAATAATTTTGAATGCAAATGTGTTTGCATCAATTGCCGTAATCATTCCCCCAAGATGCCACTAATCGGCCTTTTCCATCGATGTATCGTAGCAATTCTGCCAACCACACCAGTTGTGCTGAGCCTAACCCATCATTCATCGTGTTTTACTGTGCTCTTAACGCCGACCTCAAGTCTATGACAGAGTGATTAAGACACTATTGCCATTGAGCGCTGGAGGCTTTACTCACAATCTCCTCTAGAAATTGGTTGCAGTGTATACTGTGTACAGTGTGAAACATGATTACCATTTTAACACTTCTTGTTGATATTCTTTGCATTTTAATGGATTAGTGAGCCATTTTGTAACAGCCTGTTAATTGCAATTCTCAAAATGTTAATTTCAATCATTTTTGAAGTTAATTTCATGTGCAGATGCCACGGTAAGCAGATTTAAATGCATAAGTGAATGCAGAGAGACAAATACAGTGTAATGAACACAACAAACAGCAATAATTATTAATACTAATAAATAATGCTACTTCTACTAGCACTACTACTACTACTGCTAATAATAATAATAATTACTAATAACTGTAGTTCAGTGGTTAGCACTGTCACTTCTCCACGGCCCTTCTTCCATAGAAACAACAATAACAATAATATAATAATGTAATCGTGTAATGATGACGTAAGTGCCTGCACTTTGTCATATCTTGCCTGAAGTCACCTGAGGATAAAGTCGTGACAACTGTGATGTGTCGCTTAGAGTCACCTCTATCTAATCTCCCTGAAATCTGCGCCCCCATCTTTAATTAAGATGAAAGCACAGACTGATGCCTTCTATATTTACTACATCGGTGAACATCCAGGTTAATCCGAGCAGGGATTATCTCCCCTGACTGAGAGTGACCACTCATGTAATAAACTCACAGGTAAGGAGAGTCAGTTTCAGCCTGTGGAGTTATTGGCTGGGCGAGCCACAAGTCATAATTTTAGACAATCCCACTAAGACATGTTGGAGAATGTTCCCATTGCCTTTATTTAAAGCGTAATATCTCCAGGCGGTGTCTCAGGCCCGATGCTGTTGACATAAAAATGATCAATGACAGTAGATCAGCCCCATGGGAAGTGCGAGATACACATCACATGATTAATGGCTTTGCCAGCTGTCATGAACTATACTGGACCAATACGGTGAAGGCTTCATAAATCACAAGTGTTCTGACACATGACATTTTTATGCACTTTATAAAAGCCAACATTTTGAGTTTTCTATTCATATTTTTCGTCTCTGATTTCTGCATTCTGCTTTGTGGAGGTTGAACTTTAAAATGCTGTGTGAATGAATATCTCTTAAAAAGTCTGTAATGTTCCATCAGTTGTATTTGATAGCCGCTTAAAATGCTCTTTGTGAATTCCCCAAATTTCCCTGGTGATTATCTGTGTCTCGATCCACCTTTTCTTTTTGCAATTATCTTTTAGGTCAGTGTGAAAAATGTAACTTAACTTATACATTTGCATTCCGCATGAATCATTTGGCTGCCATGTGGTCAAAATAACTCTCCTTAATGGCCGTATTAGCAATACGGGTCACCGGGGGTACTACTTGGGAATGATTACAAATCCACCCGCCTACACCTGCACATATGTATGAGTGCATTACTCAAACACGCATGTTTGTGCAGTCTGCACGGACACAGACAGAGAAAAAGACAGAGAGAGAGAGGTCAGAATTAATTGAACTTTGAACCTTGAATAGCACTTTACAATAGTGAGGCCATTACGATTATAATTATAGCCATTAGCCCAATATCTCCTCTTTCCTTATGATATGCAACTCTGTTGAGATCCATCAACTTTGGCTCGTATCCATGGGAACTGGTATGAACATATGGTACAATTAACGGTGTTAAAAAAAGAAACTTCACATAAATCTGCAATAATTGTTTAGCTTACCATCCCTATGAGAATATAAAGCATTTCTGAGAACACTGTTGCAGTGTTTAATTATATTCAGTACAAATGAAACGTTTTTCACACAGAAATATAAGGGGAAAGGCGGAAATATTTTTTTAATTACCTACTATCTTTGATGCATAAGCCCAGTTATTACCTTTCTCAAGTATTGATTATATACTCAATCTATACTATACGTCAATCCAAAAAACAGCTATTCTTCAGTCACGGCTGAAGTTTTAATCATACATGGCAAGATCAGTGCACACTTACCACCACTGGAGATTGTCATTGCCAAGAGGCAGAAAAAAAGAGAAAACAAATGTACAACTAAAGCAAACCAGAGCTGAATAGTGTTTACTTTAACCACGTAATTAGAAAAGACTAACTTATTACTTATGTACTAACAGTACATCAAATTAATTGGCTATTTTTTGTGTTTATGATTGAATTTATGATTTATTTTATTGATGTTCATTATCGATCCCATATGTTTCTGCTTTAATTTTTTATTGCAATGGAGTGTGAATGAACTTACTGAACTGCAAAATCGTAAACTGTTATTGACAGTGGTCAATAACAAACAAACCTCTTTGCAACTGTATAGGATGTCATGGTTTGGGGGAAATTCCCACAAGCGGTGTGGCATCATTTTGGTTCACAACATGGGTGAAATAAAAGTTAATAGCTATCAATTGAAGCCGAATGTTTTTTCTTTTCTTTTGGATACTCATGGAGCTATATTAAGTACAATTGGTTCAAATATGGCCCATTGGGCTCAGAAGACTTATAGTAATAGTTCTTCAAGATGCAAGCCCTTACTGCAGCCATTCTAATTTAAAAGATGAGATTCTTTTAAATTGCCTTTCTTTTTTATTTCTTCAACTTGGACTTCATCATCAAAGATTATCACACGCATGTTGTTTCCGAAAATGTCCATCAAACTACGGAAAAACATAATCAGCTCTGCAGCCAAGAGTGACAACAATTGTTTCATTTCAGTAAGTGTGTCACTCATGGGAAATAATTATTCTGAACAACTGCCCATTAATAAAATAGTATAATTCATTTTATGGCTCAAGACCGAATTTAACAGCAGGTCATGGCCTATTTATTGGGTTTATTTATTTTAAAATGGTCAGTATGTCCAGGAGACTTTTAATGTGTTGGAAATAAATGGTCATATATCTTATCATTTTACATGGATGAAGAACAATGTGGCCTCACTAACCGTTATTTCAGAAATGCCACACGTTATAGTGCAGAAATCCTCTATGTCCATGACCATCTCTTACAACTATAAAAGGTCAGTGAAATCTGAAAAGAAAAATGTTCTGGTGTAATCAGCACAATCATATGTCCGGTGGTTGACATAGAAGCCAGTGTTTGTGCAACTGAGGGTGCCAGAGAACACAACATCCTCATTAAGCCCAGCATCTCAGGCTGTGAACAGCAAGGCCAGACCCTTTGATTACAGCAGAGCTGGGTACAAAGGCAATACAAACAAACAACCCTCACCTCTATGATTAATACTCCATGAGCCAAGGCTCCACCATACTTTTTTGATCATATCAGATAATTTCTGCCATAGTGGCTTCCATAAAAAACACCCTACAAACAAGATTAGAAAACATGGGAGGGAAGAGACTGCACTCTGTTCAGATCAAACTACGTTCCACAACTATGGAGGCTTGAAGACACAACTTTGTAGAGTCTACAGGCTTATAACGATAAATTGAGTGGGCCTTATAATGACTCATATGGCTAAATTAGTTTAACCATATTCCAGTAATTTCATATAATTAGTGTATTCCATGAGGATAGTACATGTTAATCAACATTACAATAGATGTGTAACAGATGAAAATGAACAGCTTTATTCTCTGGGCTGATGTTACCAGCACAATGTTTATTCATTTCCCTTTCCCTATCAAATCCACACTATACAGTGTGTCCTTCTGGACTGCTTGTGCTTGTGGGCAAATGTTTCATAATTACAATTTCTAGATGTATTTACAGACCAGAAATTTGATTAAACCGCACAATATGACTTGACTTACCAAATAATAGCATGCATGTGAAACTGTTTCACATGTGAAACAGAAAGGTATGAGTAAGTAAGTAAGTATAATAAATAAATAAATACATACATACAATGAATAAATAAATATCCTTCATAAATGTAATATTAGTCTCCAGACAGACTCAAGCTGCAGTTGGATACGTTCTTAACAGCACATTTTCTTTGGCCACAGCTGTGTGTGACTGTCACTTGAAGATGAATGAATAAATAGAAGTTAATCCCAAAAGAAAAGTAGCAGGGGAGCTGCTTTTATGGTAGAGATGAAAGCAGGTCAAGTTGCTTCTGCCTAAATTAAGTATATAGAGGAGAAGATATGAGATGTTACAGGAAAAAATGAAAAGAGAAAATGAAAAATGAATGAACAGAGTTCAAGGTAATATAGCGGAAAAAGTCCCATCTTCTTTTCCAGAATGATGATATGAAGTGATAAAATGCTGAAGATATCAAAAATGCAATTGTCATTGATGAAACTATATAGATTTGTGGAGGAATATTACAAAAAAAGCATTTGAGCACATTCCATAATTAAATATAGTTATGTAAGTTATTATTTATTTATGGTTTATATGCTTACAGTTGTTTTCTCCAAACTATTAATTATGATCTTAATCCATTAAGAGCATAGGCTGGCACTGGTCTCCCTCTTATCTTGGCTCTTGTCAAGACAATTAATCTAAGGCTGAATCGACGCTAAGAAATCTCAATATAAAGTTGGTTAAAAAACTACAAAATTATTGTTCCAATGCGGCTGAGTTGGTATATGATAATAGATGCTGAAAACATGCTGCTTGATACAATAAAAGCAGTGACAGAAATGCTGCATTCATTCAAAATAAATATCATAAAGTCAATGTTAGGAGTTGAAATCAAATATGGAAGTTGAGAACACACACCCAAGGAAGGTGCATGTCAACAGTCAACGGTCAACAGAGAAGTGAAACTGCTACTTTTCTTTTGGAGTTGAAATCAAGCCAAAGTAAAAGATACCATATTTGTCTCAATATCCTTGACATTGTCAAATTATTGTACTTTAAAACTGATTCTGAACTACACAGTGAGCAGGACTAGGATACTTGTATTAAAGAGAAATAATTTGGAAATATGGGATGATTTTTGACCAGGAATTTGGAAAGATATTATACTATCACCATTGATAGCAAAGAAGTTAGAAGACTATAAGAATCCTATCAGATTGTACTGAGATTATAATAAATAAATCTTAGGCATCCTCTTTACAGTAAAGTAATATAGTGTATCATCTGTATATTATCAATGTTTTTAATGGGTTACAGTCATAGAATTACATTGCAGTTATATATAAAGTCAAAGAATGACATGACAATGATGTGGTCACATAAGAGAGCAAGCCACAAGTATACATAGAAAAATGAACGTCATCTCTTCATTGCAGTGGAAAATGATCTGGGAAAGTGGAGAAGCAAAATGAGATCAAGCCGATGGAAAAGGTGTAAACACTGCTGGTTTTGGTGACCAGACTCAGACCCTGTCTACATGTGGCAGTGATTAGAACAGGGCTTGTGATTATGAAAAGCACTGACCCTAAACACTGCACAGTTGTTCTGAAATAGGGAAACAGGGAAACCCCCTGGTCAAAAGGTTGATTTTTCGTTTGCTGTGCTTCCTGTTTAAAAATGTCCTAATATGGTCATCAGGATGTGCTGTAACCCGCACAGCTTATGTATTCATGATTGTGCGACATCTGGAATGATTACATTTTACTGTGCGCAAAAGTACCAATTTTGGTGTTTCGTAAAAGAGTTGTTAAAGTAACTGTCTCCAGTTCTGTATAAAACTTTAATACGTTGGCAGATGGATGTGACCTGTATGCTAATCACTCTCCTGGTGTGAAACATGAATGAATATGGAGAATGAATATGGAGAAGTGCCACCAGCACCTGCTGTCCCAGTACACCTGGACATTACACTGCGGCACAGTTGCTGCTCTGTCCTACACCTGTACCTTTGTAGACGGCACATCTTCTTCTTTATTGAGCCTGACATTACAGAGAGCTTAAAGGACAATTGCAGCTCATTTCCTGCATTCCCTTGTTGTTTCACATCACTGCAGATCCTATTCCAGTGCTTCTATCACGTTATGAGATATTTGCTATTTTCCCCTCGTGTTAGTTGTTGAAAATAAAGCTTAAGATAGCGTTTATTTCAAAATAAACGCTATCTTAAGCTTTATTTTCTGCTTCATTTTACAGACTATAGCTGGCGGAAGCGTCTTGCTTTGGTTTGTCTGGGAGTGAATGAGTCTAGGTGGTATGGTGCCAACTGATGTAAAATATATTTAATTGTGGTGCATGCATGTAAAAATTGCCACAACTAACATTTCAGTCAGGCACACCCTAGTCACAAGATAAAACTAACGCGATGCTCCATTAAAGGGATAGAAAATGTATTTTTAAAAGGACCAAAAACTCAAATTACACCAGAATTGTCCTTTAAAACTTTCCGATGTGCATGTAGTTGCTTATCAGAGGATAAAGACACACAGGAGCAAATGTCATAATTGTATACCACATATCAACCTTTTTTCCTTACTGCCATTATACAGCAGAAAAGGAAATACCACATTTCTACTGAGATACTGGCCAACAGCTGAAAAACAAAAACAAAAAAAACTCAAACAGATTTTATACATTTTGTTTTATTCAAAATCATCTCAGGGGAGCTTTAGAGTTTCTCACCACCCATCATCAAACAGGGAAGCAGCGAGAGGCTCAGAGGAGTTAGAATGAAAGCTAAAGTCTCTGAATAATTCTGTCAAGTTTCCGCTGCAGGAACTCTGCATCTCCACACAAAGGGCAGGTTAGTGTGCAGGACGCTGCTGCGTGTGGTGCCCTGTAGGGCCACCTAGTTATTCAGTCGACCCTATAATCTCCCTTGCATCCTAATAATGGTCTAAGTTCTCAGAGAAGGCCTTTTGGGGAGAAAATAATTTGATGGCGTGAATTATTAATTAAGAGAGAATGGGGATATAATTCATAGCGCCACAACAATAGAAGCGCACGTGCACATGAATGCACTCAAATCACAACCGCACACACACACACACACACACACAATACAGATGCAGGAAACGGGGACCACGGATGGGTGCAAATACCCAACTAATCCTTGTGGAGTGTTTTGTCATTACTGGCTATTCTGTAAGTCAGGCTGCTGGAATGCTGTATCCAGTAAGTGGTGCCCACAGCCGGCGAGGGGGGAGCCCCCGC
>OMOT01024919.1:8946-19283 GCA_900312575.1 Acanthochaenus luetkenii | reverse complement strand
ATCATCACATTACTCATCTGGATGATCATAATCAGTGTTTTCACGACAGGGTTGAACATGGATGATAACTATCCATATCATTCTTTCCCCCTGAACCAAATGTATTTTTTTGCTCTAATGGAAAGGGAAGATTGGTCAGCTGTGTATACTGGGTACTGTATAGTTTCAAATAAAAGGACTGCTTGGAAGGATTCACTTGGCCCTGGTGAGGAAAAGTGGGTACTGGCAGTTTATCCGCAGTATGTTGTGTAGTACTCACAGGGTTGAGAGGAGGTCGCGACCGGATGAAGTCAAGTATGACCTCATGGGCACTCTTCTTTAACCTAGGAGGGATGTCTCCATTCACCTGGAGTGACATTGGTAGAGAGAGCAATTCTGGTCATTCTGATGTGACTCATGATCTCCAAAAGCCTATTTAGGCTCCGAGAGGTCCTGATAAACAGCAAAGAGCCACTACCACAAACTGCCACCTGGACTCTCCATTTCACCAAGACACTTTATCATACAGGTGTGCGCACACTTGTGTATCAGTATGGCCCCTTTTGTATTCTTACCGGGTTCAGTTTTAAAGGTCTGAGGGACACTTCTGTAGAGCATCACACTGCATGCAGCCCATGAATGGATAGGGAACAAAGGTTTGTTGTGGTGTGATACATCTCGCGCGTGGGACACGTCTGGGTCTTAATTGTGGCATTTGAATAGAGAGGAAGCGTCTAGTGTACTGAACTGTCTCTACAATGTCACCATCATAGTAAGCATTAATAATAAGCATTTTTCCTGTCAAGGGTGTCATGTTTGCGTGCCAGTTAAGTCCAATATAATAAAACATTGCCAACACTGTAAAGCATGCTGAACATCTGCCTATTGTCTGATAAGACCAGTAGACACTGTAGTACCTGTTTGTCTAGTAGAACACAAAATATGATCAAAATGCATTAATCACAACAAATGACTTCACAAATACAGATGCTGAGTACGTGTGGGAAAACATCTTGTAAAGCCGGTGCAATGGCTAATGTGTTCATTTGGGGCAAATAAATCCATTTTCAATCTAATCATTGCACACAAAAAAGACACAATTTTCAAGTGGTCTAGTGCAGTGGTTCAACCCTGGTCCTCAGGACCCAGAGTACTGCTGGTTTTCTATCCTACTAAACACTGGTGTCTTACTAACCCTCACTAGGAATGATGTGAGCTTGTTATCTGGGGTAGTTGGCCAAAGGTACCAACACTTATGGTCATACTATCTTTATTTACATCCAAGGTTCATGGCCAGTTTCAGCAGTGGATCAATATTTGGCAGGAAAGTTACATGTAGGAAACGAATGTTATGGCCTTGGCTCCTCCCAAACACAGAGAGAATAGCTCAATACAAATAAATGTGTTATGTTGGGCCTGTGAAGATTAAGTGACACGCTCACCGTGACTTTTCGCAGCTTGTAACGTTTGGAGCGGATGTCGTCCATCAGCATCTCGTAGGGCGTGAGCTGGTATTCGATGGGCAGCGGGTTGTACTGGCGCTCCTGAACCTTCTTCAGCTTTACACCGTTCCGTAGGTCTCGCATCACCTGCACCCAGAAGCATGCCTGGGAATAAAATGATGCCATATGATAATTACTGTGGTCATGATTAGAAAACGCAGTGATGTAGTTACCAATGAATGGTCATGTACTCAGACACTACCACATAGTGGCGCTTACTTACTGTGACGCTACTTACCCAATCTGCATTCTGCAGCTCGTTCAGGTCTTTAGCAGGTTCCTCCCGAGTCTCACCTCCCATCCTCCGAAGGTTCTAGCCATTCGTCCCAGAGGAAGAAGAAAGGTAATGAAAAAGAAACAAAACATGGGAAAGGAAAAGGAAAAGAATGAATCATTTTTTAAATAATGTAATGACATTGAATATGTGCATTAAGAGCCACCACACTGAGGGGCATCCTGGAGGGTCTGTGGTCTACAGCCCGGGACCTTTGTTGCATTTCATCCCCCTCTTTCTCCCCCGGTCTTTCCCATCTCTCTCAACTTTGAACTACGGTACCTAACAAAGGCAAAAGTGCCACACACAAGAGCCACCATTGCTTTCACAGCTCTGGGTGAAACCTAGAAAATTGGTGCCAATGGCAGGCTGCCCATATCGTTATGGCGGGATTGTTAATCGATGGCTTTTGTTTCACATGAGCATGTCTGATATCCACCTCATCCTTCATGGACAGCATGCCAAAGAAAATAAAAATCAATAGCCAACTAATGACTGCTTTTAATGCCCGTCTCTCTGCCAGACCCTCTCTGTGGCACTTTTACCAGCTAGCTATGGAAAGTTCTGGGGGACTAGCTCAAATGGCAATGTGGGTCAGGGGCAACGTTTAGGACAGACCTCCTTGTTAACATGTATATTATGTGTATCCTTTTGTATTATATTCTAAGTTAGTTGCATTGTGGAGATTTTGAGTTGAACGCATGTTGAAGCACTAGTCCTTTAAGCCGATTTGGTTTGTACTAAACCCTGTGATTTCACACTTTTTTAGATGTTTCTATTTTCCTCTATCAAAAACAAATCTATTCTACTGTATATTCTATCTTTATATTCTGTCTCCGGTCCTGGTTAATAAAGAGTTGTTTTAGGCCAGATGAATCAAACATGACTTGGGTATCTCTCCATGCCAGGTACTCGGATCAAAGGGAAAAAGCCTGAAGGAGCAGCCTTTTTACTCTGTTCCCTCCACACATCTATTCATCCCTCGTGTTGCATCTCCCCCATTCCTTCTTCCCAAGCCCCCTCTTAACTCTGTTGATCTGACCTTCCTCGTCTAATATCCCATCATATGCCACCTTTTCTCCACCCACCTTTCATACATCATTCATTCCTTTTTTGAGCCATTTCACTCGTCTCTCACCCACAACCCCTCACATCTAAATGAGGGATTCTGTGTATTTCTAGATTGACTGAAAAGACAGGGAATGAGAAAAGTCTGACACACTGACGAGAGAGAAAGAAAGACTAGTTGAATTCCAGGTGACCTCATTCATATGTATGTGTACTGTATGGTGGTGTATATGGTTATGTATAAGCATACTGTATGTATTAGCCCTGCGTTTCCCTTTGTAAGCTCCTTACACAGTGGAGTAATAAGGCTACACTGGCTTTTATAACCATATATATTACATAAGATGGTATGCACATACAGATAAACTGTCTGCTTATCTACCCTAAATTATAATTTCATCAGAGCAAACAAAAGCGCACTGGTAAGTCTACAAGCACTTGACTCTCATTTCCTATTATTATAAAATGCTTTGAGTTATTAAATTCTCAAAAGCAAGGCAGGGCAAATGTTTTCCCACAGTTCTATAATGTACTTTTAAGAGACATATTTAATAAAGGTAGTTCCATTAAAATGGATGCACTATATAATTATTGTCAGCTACAAATTGAAAGTGTGATAGGACAGGCATAGTGCAGCTGTCACACCCATCTTTAAGTCATTATGAGAACGGGTAACCTATGCGTGAACTGTAGAGGTGAAACACATTAGAGACACATTCAGACACACAAAGCCAAAACATTAAAATGGTTTGCGGAATAATTTGCTGTGCCTTTATTACTTTACGTTATTCTGGACAATAAGTAGAAACTCCTGAGTAGGTCTAACATTTATTTAGGGACTTTTTATCCTTTCTAAAAGAAACAAAAGGACATACTGTAGCTCTAACGTCAAGAGCCTACTTTAAGATCTTTTTGTAGAACATTCAGCCCTAAAATAAAGTTTAAGAGGTAGTGGTCTGTAGCCTGAATTCCAGATATTCCCATAAAGGTTAAATGATGTTTAGATCTGGTTGATAAAACCACAATTGAAACACAATTTGTTTAGCAGTGTGCAAGGGGGCATGATCATCTTGGAATACACCTCATCATGAGGGAACAGAGTTTGGTCCTGTAAAATGGCCTCATATTGCTTTCACAACCACGCAGAGTAGTTTTTGTTCCAAAACACAGGCCAGAAAGTGAGTTTTGAAAGCCAGAAATCTCATCACCTGGCAAAGTAATTTGTTGCATCATTGATATAGATCCACAACCATATCGAACACGCATAGATATATTCTACTAAACATTAGCACTAGCTAAAAGCTGTACATGATATTGGACACACTAAGCCTGGGAAGCCTGGTTGCATAACTGACCCTAGTTAAACCAACTTAATTCCACAAACCATTTCTTTCTACTTTTGACTATATCATCACATCTGTTCATTCCAACATACCAACTTGTCCCTATCACTTTCAATTTGTCCCATATTAGCTGACTTTGGTAATGTGAGGGTGAGAAGCAGCAGAAATTCAAGTTAGTGTAAAACTCAATCATATTATTTCTGAAATAATCAAGCTACTTGCCATCATTTGTGAAGCATGAATCCTGTAGCACATTTGTTATCATACATACATTTGGGACATTTCCATAAATAATCCATAAACTGCTTATTTCCATGATCCCATCTAAGCACCGTGAATTGAGTATGATTTATAGTCAAATTGTCATTGACTCACTTATTAATGTGAGTGTTGTGGAGACTATTCTGGAAAACACAACTTTTGGACTTTGGCACTGCATATGCTTCATTTTGATGTCACTTTTGCTCACCAGATGTATCAAGAACTGGCAGGCCCAGATGCCGGAGTTTCTTACCTCCTTAGCACTCTTGATCTTCTCCAGGAAGGTGCGCAGCTCCCTGGTCTCAGCGTAGAGGGCACGACACACAGCCTGGTAATGGTTTGGGGCATCTGACGGGCTGGGCAGGTGGGAAGAACACAGCTGTAGAGCGGAAAAGGAAAGGACAGGGTTACATATCGTTTCTTATGCAATAATCAATTAAACATGGTCAATATATGCTAGTATTTTACATAACTGGTGCAAACATATGCAGGGCCCATATTCTTTAAGCTTCTAAGAATTAATCTGATTACAGGTCAAATCCCATGACCACTTGGTATTCCTTTTCTGAGAAACATTGCTGTAGACCATGAACTTCATTTTCAGTTTAGTTTCACTTTATTTGTGCTTGACCCTCCATTATTTAGTTATGTTATGTTGTTGTTGTGATATTGAGGCACTTACATGACATTGTTAATTTGTAAATATACCAAAGTTCAGCTGTTGTTTTGACAGATGCACTGCGTTTTCTGTAGCATAATAGTTGTGCATTTTAACTGTAATCTCGGTATGCTAAGTTATTATTTCTGCCCTTTCATGGTTGGGTAAACAGAGATCTCAACAATAGCTTGCCCTCATATGCATGAATGGCCACCCCCACCCCTGCTCTATAGGCTACCCTACTACTGTTGAAATCATAGAAGGACTTTTCCGGACTCTTCAGGGGTGCATTCAAAACAAAAGCCAAACCATGCACAGCTAAAATTAAACTGGTCCTTTCAACAGCGTTGAAGAGCTGCCACTGTATCTCCAGAAAAACAAGATGGGAACCGGACAAATGACATTTTTCATCTCCTCCTGCTGGGCTTGGCTTGACTCAGGAATGTCTGACTCTGCACAAGGTGTCATCTTCCTCCTCCAATGCATCAAGAGAAATTCACAGGTGCAGTTATGAACATGTTTAAAATACCTCTGCATAGGTGGTTTCCACAGTTCCTGCTAAAAACACAGATCTTTATCAAGCATGAACTATTGCGATTAGGTGATTTAGACTGACAGCTTTGATGTGAGACTGACGGTTAGTGTAGCCACTGCTCAGAGTTCACTCCCTTACACTAAAGCAATGACCAAATCCATTCAACAGATTAAACACTATTCCTCTCTTTGTGGGATGCTTGCACTAGCAAGCCCTGTCATCTTCAGTCCCCATCAAGTCTCACAGAATCCTCACCGACCCAACCTACCTCAGCGGGACAGAACAGCAGAGTACATGGGAAGGAAGGTCAGTCAGGAATGTGCAGCTATTTAATCTAGCTATGTCATACCCACATATTGTAGTACACACTCAAGAGAATGGTTGTTGGAGGAATTAAGGGCTGAACAACCAGGCTAGACACACACTGGCAGCAAACAGCCCCGGCACTTGTGTTATACACTGGGTTCATTATATGGAGGGATCCGACCAGGAACGTTTCTAAGCTTATTCCCCAAATACCAGTGTGTTTACACAGCTATAATTACCAGGCTCCTATTTCAGAAGCTACTTGGGGAATTAGTTTGGAGCTGCAGTGATGACTATGTCTGGATGCGCCCAAGGAGACTGTCTGACCAGCTAAGCTCTCATTTCCTACCAGAGACACAGGCTGGGACTTCATCATAGCTGTGTCCGTGTCAGAAGTAAACATATAGGAACAACAAGGAATAGAAATGAAAATGCACCAAATTCATTGGAACATGTGCACCTCAGTTTGTACTGCCTGTTTTACCAGTTTTGTCCATGTTGTCATCTGCACTGATCAAACCAAAATGTTTTAATTATGGATCACATGGTGTTCATCTTAAAATCAGTTTCAGAGAAAAAACAACAATCAATAGCAGTCTTGACATCCTCCTTTCTGAACATGTCCATCCCCTACCAACCTACCATGATGATGTCTCGATAGCTGCGAATGCTGCTGACTGTGCTGGTGGTGGTAGCAGAGGCAGGGTCCTCCTCTTCCTCGCCCTCATCCTCTTCCTCAGTGGCTTCATAGCCCTCATCAGGACAGGGGTCGCTATCTGCCTCGCTCTCGGCCTCTGCGGTGTTGGTCATCATATCAATCAGGTGCTCCAGCGGCTGGCTCAGTTCACGCTCCTCATTCTCCTTGAGGCCATAGTCGAGAGCCTTGTAGATCATGATGCCCAAAGAGTCAATCACCTACAGAAAGGAAAATGGGCATGGGTGTTTTCATTATTTCATTATTCTCCAATACACACTAATAAGCTTGATTGATTTCACTTTATTGATTCAGCTTAGTCTTAAATAGTTCCTTTCAAATACGTTTTCCACAGAAAACAAAGAACAACCTAGGATTAGGTTTAGTTTATTGTTTTGTTATAGCCTTTAATCATAGTTTCAGTCTCAAAGGGCTTCACATGCCTCAGAGAGGGGTCCCCCCTTCCACAATGACTAGCTACTATTTGTTTTGTTTCTTGTTTTGTTTTTAAACACACATCCAATACACATTTAATCAGATATCAATTTCATACCATCCCTGTCTGAGTTACACAATTCATCCACAACTAGCTCACTTCACCTGAACAGAGTATATTCCAAGTCCTCAAGCCCAGATGTGAAATGAGGCTACAATGTTCCTCCAAGCAGCATGGTTAATGGTTATTAACATAATCTGGGGATGATTTAATCTCCGATTCCACTCATTAACAAGTAGGGTATGACCCATCCTTCTTGCAACCGGATCCTCATGAGTCTTAATCTGATCTACAACTCTCAAACTACCATGAGGCTGAGACGGGACAAAGCCGTTCTTTCAGTGTGGCATTTCCAGCAGGCTCTACACTCTGCCATGCCCTCACCAAACAACTCAATCAAACCGCTGCCTTCGGATCAACAAGTGACCACTTGTTACAACTATGCGTGAGCTCACTGGTCAGTGTGGGTGTTCAGAACCAAGACAAACAAACAAACTCGACACAGGCCAGGGGAGCCAGCACAACCGTTACAAACCTCAAGACGACGAGGCTCCCATTAGGACTTATACAACTGTAGCACGGGGCAAATGATCTCAAGCAGTGGTCCGTGAGGAAGTAGTTATTCTGGGGCCGCATCATTAAATCTTGTTTTCAATTCTGAATAGGACCTTTGAAGTATTTAAAGTAAAGGAATATCTACCACGTTAGGCATTTGGACACTGGCCTAGCTTATGTTTTGGATCAACAGCAGCTATGTTAATTTGCTATATAGCACAAGCAACACTGCGGGTTTAGCTCATGCTAATTGCAGCAACAAAAAGCAACACCTCAAAGCCATTGTGAAACTCCTGGGGTAAGATAATAATTGCCTGGCTAGTTGCTGCAATATGTACCATGTACTGTGACTTCATCAGTGAGTCATTATCTTCCTATACAGAAAGGAACGGAGCAACGTTGTTGACAATGGGAGGTGCCCAGACAGAACAGTGAGAGAGGGGGGTGAAGCTGGTGAGGATGGACAAGGCTGCCTATGCTCGAGTTGCATGCCAGGACAGGGTAGGTAGTGCACTGAAGGGAGGGGTGTTGACTGAGCATGTTTGGGCTTATTGGCTTTAGCACGTAAGATGAAAAATCATTACTTAACTAACAAATGTGCCATTCAATATTCTGTTTGTACAAAACAATACCAATACTTGGAACAATTAAATCTGAATTATCATTTATTTTTATACATTTTTGCATTTCCCTAACCCCAGTACAATTGTTCCCATGCTTACTATTGCCCGTTTCATTTTTTTATTGACAGTAACAACAACAACCACCACCACCACTATTTGTGAACACTGCAACTATTGACCCTGTTCTTTCTGGAGAAAGAACAGGTTTCCTGGGAGTTATACCGTTATCATTTCTCAGCCATCTCTGTATGCTGGTTGATGATCCTGCGCCAGAGCTAAAATAAATATCCTATTCCTTAGCGTCTTATTACGCAACCGTATAATCCATCTGTAGGCCAACAGGCGCTCTAGGGGACAAAGCTGCTAGAAGATGTCAGGATGACCGACAGCGTAGGGGGTTTCATGGGCTACAAGGATGCAAAGGTTTACACTGGACCGCATGTCATTAGTGCTTATCAAACTGCATAAAGCCATACAGCTATGTTTGGTAGGAAACAAAGCAAAACAGCATGAAATATCAAGCCCCAATGATCATAGTTCAAAACATTGTCACCTCCACTCCTAAGCAGGTGGGACGTAGCTGCACTAGACTAGATATACAATTAGTGTGGAACACTTGTTATATTGTCAAGGCATTAGTAGCTGTAGCCAACAGCTATTGTTTACCAAATAATCTAATTTCCCTGCAAACACCTCCGTTGAACCAGAAATTAGTAATATCACATTTTCCAGTGGCTCAACTGTAGGTAGCACAGCAAAGCTCACTGTTCAATAATCATTAATAAAGCACTCCGTACAATAATCCAGTTTATGCCAACTAGGAAAACCCAGAATATTGCTCCAAACCATAAATAAGGACAGCTTGGAATCACTGCCAAAAACACAGCTCAGTCCAGAGATTTATATCGCCCTTTATCACAAGCATGTCTGTCTCAAAGTACTTTTTAGAAACTTAGCCAAACTAGATCTACCTGAACACCAATCAATGGAATTACAGAATAGTATAAGACAAACAGGGAAACAGATCAAAGCACAAGACACACAACTATTCCGAGTGTGTAGCAAGTTGTTGGGTGTGACTCGGTATGCAAGAGTAAACCACCTTAACACGTATAGGTTCTCATCGATTTACCGGTAGTCTTGGCTAACCTCGGCTAATACAGGAAATCGTCAACATTTCCAAACACCTCTTTGGAAGAGCAGTGAGATTAGTCATCTGGGTGTCGTGGAAGTTAGCGCTGAGAAATATTCAGCTGCTGAACATTACCCAGAAAGGCTTACAATGAGCTGAAACCTTTGAGGTCAAAGAGTACAATAATTTACCTTAAACTGCTATACATTTATATAATACACAATGTTCAGAACCAGTGTATAACCAAAAAATGCATTAAGCCCTCCTGAATTCAGCCCCTTTAGTCCATTCTGAGTAAAATTCACCCTCCCTCTGAGCCAACCATCTCTCCCACACTACACAACACAATGATGATACTCAGGACTTGTTCTGTGAGCAGCATTATCAACATGACATCATTGCCTGGGGTAAGGAGTAAGCTTATGTTTTCCTATTTTGGCTGACTTCCTATTAAGGTTCCTCAAATGGAAACAATGAGTTGTTTTTACATAGTCGTGGAGAATCTCGGTCAACCTTTTCCAGTCAAAACCTGTGTCAGAGGCACAATCTTGGGAATCAATGACAAATACGAAGAGAATTCATCACTCATGAATAACCTTTGTCTCCCGAAGGCAAGGATGTGGCATTCATACTCTGGCATTTCATAGAGAATCTTGAACGTCATAGCCAGGGCAAGTTCTCAATAAGCATGATAAATTCAAAATAACTAATAAATGACTGCAAACTAAAATGACCAGACAGTTGCAAGGATAAGACCATACCAATTTGTGTGAGAAGGGAAACCCCATGCCTGGAGCTAGCCATTTTGTGTTCAGGGTCAGGTACAGTTCCTCAACCATTTCAAATATTAAAGATTCAAAAACAGGCTATTGAGCCTACTTCTTTCCAGGCCTCATCCAAAAACTAATTGA
>OMOT01024900.1:10922-27434 GCA_900312575.1 Acanthochaenus luetkenii | reverse complement strand
ATCGGGTTTAGCTGTCTTGCCGCGCGTTTGTGGCGCAGACGACGGAGAGGTGACACGGCGTCCCTTCACTGGACATCACATGTAACTTGCATGTTCTGTTCTCGATACTGTAGTGTAATTGGTGCATGTGTGCCGGCGTGTTCACGAGGCTAACCGTGTTATCGGCTGCCGCTTGCGTAGATTTTACAGCAGCTGTTTCCTTGCAGCCCCATAGTTGTTGGCACCGTCCATGTGCGCACGTTCGCCGCCTCTGGCGGCTGCGCGCCCCCTTTCCACCGCACGTGAACTTGCTGAAATGGCGTCGGCGAAAAGGGTCCGAGCCCCGCCCACTCCGAGCCACGCCCACTGAGTGTCTTCTGGAACTAGACGAGCGACGGTGTTTTAACTCGTGTTATATCGAAGTGTGTGTCCTTCTGCTAAACTTCGCCGTCCCTGTTTTACAGACAAGATTTGTGATCAGATCAGTGATGCGGTGCTCGATGCCCATCTCAAGCAGGATCCAGATGCCAAAGTTGCGTGTGGTAAGAAAACTTTTTTAAATTTTTCCTCAGATTTTAGTAATGGAAATGATCTTGCCTCTTACTCATTTTGTTGACTTGGGAGTATTGTACGTTTTTCTTTTAGGGTAAATTGTTTGCAATTTCCTTTGACCTCTTGCAGAGACTGTTGCCAAGACTGGGATGATCCTGTTGGCAGGTGAGGTGACATCACGTGCTATAGTGGACTACCAGAAAGTTGTTCGTGACACCATTCGCCACATTGGATATGATGACTCCTCCAAAGGTGTGGCTTGTGTTTTTATTTATTTATTTATATTTTATTGTATTCATTTCTCTTGTCCTCCACCAAGCTGCTCTGACGAGTGGAATCTCATTTTGTTACCGTTTGTCCCATACACAGGCTTTGACTACAAGACCTGCAATGTTCTTGTGGCCTTGGAGCAGCAGTCTCCTGACATTGCTCAGGGTGTTCACATTGATCGCAACGAGGAGGACATTGGGGCAGGGGACCAGGTCAGTAATGGCTGTGGAAATTCACGGCAGCCACTTGGGTGTTTGAGGCTACTAAGTGTTGTCCTCTAATGAGACTACAGTTTTTTTTTAAACAGCCAGTCAGTGAATATCTCTCGCTCTGCAGGGCTTGATGTTTGGCTATGCCACTGATGAGACTGAGGAGTGTATGCCGCTCACCATCGTCCTCGCCCATAAGCTCAATGCCAAGATGGCTGAACTGCGTCGCAACGGCACCCTTCCATGGCTCCGGCCAGACTCAAAGACTCAGGTTATTAGGCTATTATAACTTATCTTACTGGTGGGATTAAAACGTTGTATGATATGCACGTTTACTCCTCTGTATTGTCACCTCATTTACAGGTGACTGTTCAGTACCGTCAAGACCGTGGCGCCATGCTTCCAGTGCGTGTGCACACCATTGTCGTCTCCGTACAGCATGATGAGGACATCTGCCTGGAGGAGATGAGGGATGCCCTGAAGGAGAAGGTCATCAAGTCTGTGGTACCATGCGTCTACTTGGATGATGACACAATCTACCATCTGCAGCCTAGCGGACGTTTTGTCATTGGGGGCCCACAGGTGAATGTTCGACAGTGTGGCCTTTGACTGTTATATGGATGAACCAAACTTGGCTTATGTTTTATGTAGCTGCTTAATAAGATGTGTGACATCACTACATTTTCTGTTCCTCCGCTACAGGGAGATGCAGGCCTGACGGGGCGTAAAATCATTGTCGACACCTATGGAGGTTGGGGTGCCCACGGTGGTGGGGCCTTCTCTGGGAAGGATTACACAAAGGTGGACCGCTCTGCTGCTTACGCTGCCCGCTGGGTGGCCAAGTCCCTGGTGAAGGCTGAGCTCTGCAAGAGAGTATTGGTCCAGGTGAGGGACAGTATAAAGGCCTGTACGTCTTCACTTTGGAGAACGGTTTTCTGTTTGTTGACATGCTCGCTATAACATGCACATATGCTGTATTAGGTGTCCTATGCCATTGGAGTTGCCCATCCCCTCTCCATTTCTATCTTCCACTATGGGACATCCAATAAGAGTGAAAGGGAGCTGCTTGACATTGTGAAGAAGAACTTTGACCTCCGTCCTGGGGTCATTGTCAGGTAATGTTTATCCCCTGAAGCCGCCTACCACTCACTGAATCAGCTCTTGGCTCCTTCCCATTTCTTGTGCTTCAGTCTTGCTGTTTTGCTTGAGTTGCCACAGCCAGGGTCCAGAGTTCATTTAACCCCCTCTGGTGCGACGCAATATGGTGAACTTTGCAGTGGTTTTAATGCCTTTTTATTTCTGGTGCTTTCTATTTGGCTTCTGTGTTATTGAATCCCCACCACACCCCTTTCTGCACAATAGCCTAGTGCTAAAGGTTACACATGTAGACACGCAACAGGGGCAAAAGTTCAATACTCTGCATGATTGAAGCCTTATAGCTCTCATTCAAAGCATCTTTTTATGAATGGGATCGGTTCACTCATCTGCGAGCTGCAGTCACCACACTGCTCAAGTTTGGTTGGCAGGGTAAGTGTCGAAGCTTTACGAGTTTCCCCGAGTCTAACAGACCTCTGGTTATGGTTTTCTTTTGTGGCTCTCGACACCCCTTTGGCTGATTTACGCGTAATGGCTGTTGAGTATGGATGCGTGCATCTGACGTCACTTGATGCGACTGCTGCTAAATGTGTTGATTATGTATTCCAGGGAGCTGGATCTGAAGAAGCCCATTTATCAGAGGACCGCGGCCTATGGCCACTTTGGCCGAGACTCCTTCTCATGGGAGGTGCCCAAAAAGCTCAAATACTAAAAATGTTAAGCTTTTCCCCCCAGACTTGTTGGTGTACACTACAGAGAAGCCTCCAAGATCCCGTGGGTGAAATGCATTTAACTTATCTCATAATGGCATCATTTAGCCCCCGACTATCCCTTCCTCACTCCACCTCCCTTCTTTCTGTCTTACCTGTTTATTACTGTTGACGGTATCGTACTAGATCCTCCAAGACATGCTTCAGAAATTCTATGCTTAATGAATTGGGTTCCACATAAATCTGAACTGAAATTAGAACCACTGCTTCATGTCCCCCCACCTCCATGAGGTTCCCTCACTTGTGAAGGACCCAGCGTAGCTGCGGTTCAGTCATTCTGTTATGGCATTCCACACATCAATATCGTCAGTCTTCTATTCAGTGTCATCGTGGTAGCATATTGGGTTATAGGTTATACCCCTTTTAATTTACTGGTGCTACTGAAGTAAAAGGAATCTGGGACATCTGGAATTTGCAAGTCCAAGTAGAAGCATAACGATTTAGAGATGCGGTGTTGTCTGATCTCACACCTTCCCTAACTAGTTAGCTTTTCTCTAAACATTCCTCCTTGTCAGTCTGGTACAATTATTCCCTGAGCCTTTGTTCTTTTATGCTTTTTGTTAGCTTTTATTCCCTTGTCTTTGTGGAGGATGCTAGAATGGCACAATTGAGGGTTGAGGGTTGTTGCTGTTTTTCAAAATAAAAACAATGCTATGCATTGCAGGTAGGGGCAAGCCAAATCTTGATTATGGTCAAGCTCTCAAATGAGCAGAAAGTCTCAGATGCCCTACAGACCTTTGCTGTTTTCTGACGTAATACAGAAAAGTCAGAAGCTGCTATGTCACTGCTCTGGTCTGGAAAGGTATTGGTAATACTTGATTGGAAGGGAAAATTTGGATTGTCTTCCATTGAAATTCAATTTTAAACAAGTCCTTATTAATGTAGTTTTATGGCTGAATTGACTAAAGACCCAGTTACTCCTTAAGTATATTGATGGCGGGTGTAGCTACAGAGAAACCAGGTTCCCATCCTTATCCTAAAGGAGCAGTCTTTGGTCTATACGGTCTTATTGGCAAACGATAAAAATCAAACCTTTACACTATTTATTTGTTCTCTGAAACTCAGTGTGGATACAGAGAAGCTGAGGATTCAGAAGGCAGCTTTAAATAAACCTAGTTATTGAATCTTTCTGCATTCTTTGACTTGATGATCATTACTTTTCGGTGTTTCACTTGTGGCTCCAAAGTGTCGTACAGAAAAGCTTTGGAGTACCTCCACAATGAATTGTCACTGGCTAATGTAATGAATATTTTTACATGTTTTTTGTCTTTTGGACCACATTATAATTTTTGGATAGGTGGGTTTTAAGTTCTCATAAATGCCTGGCCTATCGTCATTTTATTGGGATGGCAACGTTTTGGTTGGTGTTGTACAGAGAAACCAGCCTTGTTTACATGGCCATCCTGGGTGTTAGGGTTCCCAAGTTTTGGTTTTGTTCCCTTTCACCACTCGGATGTCATCCCATTGGCTACAGTGAGCATAAGAGTGCCTTTTCTATTTCCTCTTTCCCCACCACTTTCTTCCCTCCCATCAATCAACATGCGTCCGAGTTCGAGAGGAAAAAGTAGCGTATACTGTTTTGTGCTTCATGTATAGAGATTGGATACAGTTTCTGTATGTTCTGTAATAAACGGCTACTCCTTTCAAATGTATGTCTTGTGTCATTAATTGTCCTGTTTCGTCTTAAAATATGCTGGGTGTTTAATGTAATCAATGCCTCAAATAATGCCACAACTCTGAATAGTGTGATTGTTGTGCCATATTGAAGTTGGCATCATAAATCAATCAATCTTTATTTATATAGCCCTTTTATACAAGTATGTCTCAAAGGGCTTTACATTGCATGCATCATATACATAGTACATCGCACCACACTACACACACACATATTTGCATGTCTTTGACTGGGAGGAAACCCACGCGAACACGGGGAGAACATGCAAACTCCACACAGAAATGTCCTTGTTACTTATGCCATCCTAATGCAAATAAACCCATTGTTGGGTTCCCTTGACCCCTTGTGATGACAGCACTTGCTTAGATTTTTTTTTATACAAGCAATGATGCACTAACATTTGAGGCTTTGTTGGTCAGTAATTGTGTGGGCTGTCATGTTTTGTTTCTTGGGGGGAATGCAGCTGCTGTCAATTATGTTTCCCACATTGCAATCCAATATTGGCCAACCCCATTGTCAGTATTCCTTATGGATCATCGCCCCGACAAGATCACAGTTCATCTTGTTCTATCTCAGAACTTGCATACCATGCACCAGTTTCAGGAATTACAAAAACGAGGTCTCTAAGCCCTGGAGCATTATAGTGAAAATGAGTACTGACATGCAGTGAGCATATCTCTTGAAATACCCTTCAGGGACAAGCAAACCTAAGAACCTGGTTACACCTGTGTGTAAAGCAGGACAGGAATTACAGGACATTGTGAATAGTTTATTACGATGATTGCCTTGGGACTGTGTGTTGCTGCCGGCAAGCCTTTTTTAGAGCGGCTTCGGGATCCCTCAAATGTTTCTATACTCCTGAGGTTGTTTTTGTTCAAAGAAACTAGCAGGAATTAATGATTCCGAGCTGCTTGATCTAAACAATGGAATGGAATGCAAGGAGCAGTCAGTCTGGGTAAACCCTAACACAAGTCACATTGATCAATAGCCATCGATTTCTAACCTTTGATGAGCCCCTAGACTCTGTGCTCTTGATTAACTAGCTAAACTCATAGGTTTGTTTATTAGAATATGCAGTTCATTATTTACCCTACAGCTATCCAGCTGTTCTAGGATGTTTTTAAATGGGGTGGCCAAGGGAGTCCAATGACTGCATGGGGGTGGCATCTAAAATGGTAGTTGATGGCAGTGAGGTGTCACATGGCTCTCCAGAGTGAAGGCGGTGATATCTTCAATATTCATTATTTTCTTATTACAATAACGAATATTGACTGAATCACTCAATTTCAATATTTGTTATTGTAATTAGAAATACTATTGAAGAGAGACACACAGTCATCATCTTCACCCTGCCTGGGTTCAGCTGTCTGACATGGCTTCTTCTTTGTAAAGAAACCCTCAATATGTCCCTTTCTGTTAGACATCTCTTATCCCTTAAACATTCATCACATCATGCAGAAACTGTTTCCTTAATCATAAAGAACATACCAACTACCTACTGTCATATCGTCCGTTTCTAAATACTCAACTGTTCTCTCTGGATAGTTATATAGCCGTTTTATTCTCTGGAACCCAGTGCAATATTCTCTAGACCTGTACATGTTTCTGTTCCGTTTCCACAGCCTCCCAGCAGTGCAATTAGTCCGGTTCCAACAGAGAATCATGTGCATACTGTTTAGATAAGAGTCCTACTTGTATTTTTAGTATATACACTATACACACTTGTATATTACATTTATATATACTATCAAATATTATTTAAAAAAGCGACTTCTAATTTCTACATTTATTTTAGAATTTCGTGTTGTTTATGGAGAGACCGACAGACACAAACAGTGGCGGCTCCAGGGAGGGGCTTGGGTGTGCTTGAGCTCCCCCTAGAGGAGGCATAGCACCTCCATAGCACCCTCTGAAATACAATGAGTTTGTGTGTTGCTACTGTGTTTCCAAGAGAATGCAGCAATAAGTATCTGCAAAACTCCCAAAAGATCTACTTCCTCTATGCTTTATATGTACATATTTGATCTGATTATTGAGTGTGCTTTAGTTTAGTAATAAATATATTCCTTTGCATGAAGTCATCCTGTGTTCATTGTCTGGGTTTGAATTCAGTCCTTCAGGTGAGACCTGTTGATGTTGTCTGTAATTCAAATCTAAACTATATTGCTATCAGACACCATTAATTAAACTATTCACGCTACATTTAGCTCACAATCTCAAGAGCAATGTGAGGTTCTTGGCAACACTAGTGCCACTCCTCAAAACGAAAGCTTTGCATACTGAGCACGTCGCCATTTTACTGGTTGGGTTTTCCAGTGGAAAATATTGCTAAGTTGGTGACAATAGCTCTGACTAACGTTACACTCTCCTCTAGCACCACACCTGTTGTTGTACTCGGCCTGTGTGGCGTGAATAAATGACCTGATATCGGATCGTGCATAAACTCGCATACTCTCCGATAACATATCCAGCATAGGCGTTTGACTTTTACCTTTATTGCTTGGAGGTCTTATGCTAGATCCCTTTAATACGTCTTACTTGAATTTTAGGGTTTGCTCCAGAAGGCTGCCGCACAGTGTAAATCACTTGTCAGTTATGGATAAAAAAAGAATTCTGTGGTAAAATCAGATCAAATACATTTCAATGACAGCACCTTTCACTCTCTAGGTCAAAGGTTACAGTACAATAATGTTGAACTACCATTTCAACATTGGCTGGTTTGATTGATTCCTTCTCTCCTTTATGCAGACAGTCACCGCCCTTTGACTAATTATTACCAGTACTCTCAGGGTGTGCTGGCTCTGTGCGTGAGTGGCATCAGGGTCAACACTCACGTCAGCAACAAGCTCATCAAGGCTGTAGAACGTGGCCACATCAATCATGGGGACTCTGAGAGTGTTGGTGAGTATGTTATGGGGTACGCTTCACAGTTGTCTATATGATGTCAAATCTCAGAAATTCGTTCCATAGATATGTCGCACTTACCACTATTAGCTGTTCACGATTCATTTAGGATAGCCGTTTCTAAAACATGAGATTACTCATTTCTTTCAGGAGTTTCTTCCCTCACACACATGCATGTGACATCATGGGAATACTTTGAATTGGCATGACTAAATGATGCGCATGAGTTTGCCGTCTTTTTGTTAGTTGATCTGTCAGCAAGTCAGTGAAATTGAAAAGTTATGAAATAGCAGACCATTTCAAACCAGTAAGTACTCTGCACTGTAGGTAGGACTGTGGATGGAGATGGTAGGAAAGATGGATTCACTGTTGTGTTGTGGGTGTGGTAGTAAAAGGACTCCTGCTCCATGCCTTCTATTCATCATCATTCACCATACCAGGTATCAGGTATCAGATACCTGGTGAAGCTCACATGACCTAGTGTGCGGGAGTCTACAGATTTTGATAGTCACTTGGATGTGAAATTAGTCATCCAATTGCTCCAGGATAATGTAATGCATTAAGATTGGAATGGAAGATTGACTTTCAAAAGTTCAGACGTTCTCTGTTTCAAAAATGTGGCACACACTCTGAAAATTGTTTCATATATAAATCAAATAATAATCTGCATTCTGTTTTTCAATAGTTCCTATTCTCTCATATGCTTTACTATTGAACGCTATTTTTGCTTTGTTTTTCATTTGTGGGCTATACAAATAACCACACAGGGCAACTCTTCACATCATGTTGATCAGAAGGTGTATATAAGTACATATGTGTTTTGCTTGTTAGTGTCTCTGTGTTTTTCACTTGCTTTACTGTATCTTTATTTGTAACTACTAATTCTTACATGTATTTCATTTTTATAGGGGAGGTTCACACACAATGGGAGCTTTCATTTTATGTGCTCCCCACACAAATGTTTATTTATTTATTTTATTTAAGATTTTCACTTTTCCTCCTATTGATTTTTGTCCAAATAATTCAAGCTAAATTCAGGTTCCCCACTCATCGGAGTTTCCGGAATATCAAGGCTTCCAATGATTGTATTTGCTAACAGCTCAGTCCTTTGTGGTTTTTTTTTGCATCAAGTTACATTCTCTCTATTAATTAGCGTCCAAATACATTTATTTAATCCCATTCCCCCTTCCCAGACACCTATTCCATGGCTGGAATGGCACTTCAGTGTGTGAAGGATGCTGGCTCCCATGTGCAGAATGCTGCTGATCTGGACACAGCTCTTAGTAAGATCAAGCAGAAGCTCCTGGCCTCACGACGGCCCGATGGTCATATAGGCAACGAGTTCAGCACAGGACTAGCAGTTCAGGTAAGGATCTTTTTTCTTCCGTTTTTGTTCATCTCTCTCTCCAAATCTTTGTAATTAAACGTATTTTATGAAACCTAATAAAACGTAATGTGCTGCTGGGGCATCCTGGTGACTCAGTGGGCTAAGGCACATACCGTGTAAATGCGACATACCGGGTTCAAATCCGGCCCAAGACCTTTGTCGCATGTCACCCCCCTCTGTCTCCCAATCTTTCCTGTCTCTCTCTATATTGTACTATCTAATAAAGATGAAAATGCAAAAAAACACAAATATTAATAGAAATAGAAATAACTGAATGTGCTGCTTAAATGTATGTATGTGTTGTCTCCAAGGCCTTATTGGCAATGGGCAGCCACGTTGCAGAGTGTGCTGCATCCCTTGAGGCCATGAGGAGAGACGCCATAAGAAACACATATAACAACCCCATGGCTGTATCTCAAATACTGCCGGCTCTCCAGCAGAAGTCCTACCTGCAAGTCAAAAGCAAGGAGTGCCGCGATGAGGATGGTATATGCAGCGTTATCTCTAATCTCTGTGGTCTCTGGTTTATAGGCTCTGTATTCTCACAGTTTTTGTGTTGCTGTGCGCCCTCCCACAGACAGTCTGGTCCTGGAGCCCACGGAGCCTGTGCTGGTATTACCAAGCCAGACCAAAGTGGCTCTGATGGTGGAAGTGGTGACAACCAGTGGGGCAGCTGCGGTTTATTCTGTGGATGTACCAAAGGGCAGCTCCCTGTTGAAAGCCCTGGAACTTCTCCAGGAGAAGAATGTCGGCTTCACGTAAGTTAATGTGACGATTGTCTGTGATCGTTGTATTTCAGCTTTTTCCAAGTCCAATGTGATTGCCTGCAGTGAGAAATCTTCCATCCTGTGCTGCAGGTTTGAGAAGGAGTCCAGCCTGTGGGGGCCCTTCCTAAGTGTGGTGAATGAAGAGCAGGCCAGACAGAGCGACCGCAGATACTGGCACCTCTCTTCAGATGGCACTGCTCTCAGTCAGGGTGAGGACACACACACACACACACAGATTACATTGTGATCCACCAATACAGCTTTATCTCTATAACTTTGATCTCATGGTTCATTACACGATGGTAAAAGGATGACCGTTTGCTCCTTCAGGTATCAACGATTTTGAGATTGAGGCGGCTCAAAAGATCACCATCAAAAACACACGCTACTGAGAGTGACATCACTGAAACAGCGATTGATGTGGGGGTTATGGATCAAAAGCCATTCACAATTCAAAAAAGCAACTCAAAGACTTGCTTTTCTATCCTTTGTCATTTTTAACCATGAATAATGTTTTAATCTTGGTATCAATCTGTCAACATCATCTGAGAGTTAGTGTCTTCGATGATTTCTGCATTTCAAGTAGTTAGAAGAGTTAGAAGCTCTAACTTAGTATTTTGTATACTGTACAGTATATATTTGTATAAGTATGCTGTGGATGTTCTAACTCTAGTATATACATAAGAAATGTATGTGTACAGCAGTTTTAGTGCTTTGTCCCAATAAATTTGTAATCAAATGAATATCATGAATGTTTTATATTGTGTGATTGTGGAATTTTTTTAAACGCAGATGTTATTTTATATGTAAAAAAATTTTTTTTAAATACTAAAATCACAGGCTTAAGGGTAAAGGATACGTTTGGTATTTTGGACCTTAGACTCTATGTGCGGACTGTCTACCATTAAACTGACACATAGAGACCATACTTTCACTGATCGACTCAGTATTGAACCTCTAGTTGTGTTATTCACTGTCGTCGCCATTTATTTATCTATTACAACTAGTTTATTCATTATAAAAAGCGAAATGTGTGCCTTTTTCATTCCCCTGTATACATTAGAATAATGCTACCACATGCATTTAAAGTAGCTCTCAACATTTAATTTAGCTACTTCACTGCATAGTTTGCATCATTCATCATAAAGACCAACACAGACTTTTCGCTTGTTTATTAGTTTTAAACTCTTTTTATATATAGTTTATTTGAACTTCAGAAGATGTCTCGGGAAATGTATGGAGTCATAACTTGTGGATATGTGTGTTTTGTGACACTAATGCCGTAGTTTGTTATAAGCATGTCATGGACAGCGATTAGACAACTAGAAAACTAATAATCTGCCATCCGTCACGCTCCGCACCCAGCCGTCGTTTCTCAGCCGCATTCTACGACGGCTGGCCTTTGTTGGGGGGCTTTTATTGTGGAAGAAAAGTCAATACATACCGGAAGTGTTTTTGTTGTTGCAGATGATGCCCTTATATTAACGTTACCTAACATGTATCGGTAATTTAGCCTGCGAAACGAACGTAACGTTATATGTTTGTCACAGGCACAAACCCGATACTTTAACGGCACGTGTTTAATTTGCGACGTTTTGTGTATTCTGCATACACATTTATTGATTATTCATAGCGTGACAGAGGTTGAGCTAACGTTACATTAGCCAAATGTTAGCTAACGTTAAGTTAGCTTAAATTGTCGGTAAGTTAATGTGCAATTTCTAAACTGGTCGCTAACTTTAGCACAGACCGGGGGACATAAGTTACACGTAAATATGACAGTCCGTGTAACATTGGGCCAGTGTCTGTCGTAATGTGTTCCTTGTGTCGATTCGTGGTATCAAATCGGGTTTCCAAAATAAAAACCCTAACAGTTCCGATACGGTTCAACGCGCCTCCTCTACTGTGGACGAGACCAGGGCTAAGCCTCCCGGTCGGGAGCCCAGCTCGTGTCACGACTAACTTCAGCAGTATGGCCAGTAAGGCAGCCAAGCGCAGTGCTTCCAGGTCACCGAGTTGTCAGTCAGGCCCAGTTCCACCTGAAGACGGAGTAGCTCGAGTGAAAAGGGTTTCTATCGAGGGCAACATTGGTAAGAGACCTGCAGTGTTTTAAAACATGCTCACTGTACTGCGCCGTTGTGACCGACCACTTCTAACGTGTGGTACACTTGTGTCCATGTCAGCTGTTGGGAAGTCGACCTTTGCCAGGCTCCTGCAGTCAGCCAGCCAGGACTGGGAGGTGGTCCCAGAGCCTGTCTGCCAGTGGCAGAGCGTTGGCAGTGGGACCTCTAAGGTGTGCACACGTCCAGGCCACTGATCTTGATCTCACGGACAAATGAAAAGGGAGACGAGCTTGACCATCTCCCCTCTCTCTCTCTCTGCTTGTGAACCCTGCATGTGTCTTCAGACCCAGCAGACGGTCAGCAACCTGCTCCAGATGATGTACCAGGACCCCCAGCGCTGGTCGTACACATTTCAGACGCATTCCTGCATGAGCCGCCTGAGAACGCAGCTGCAGCCGCCTCCGGCTCGCCTGCTCCGCTCAGAGGGGACACCCGTCCAGGTCTTTGAGCGCTCGGTCTACAGTGACAGGTGAGCGAGACAGGACGGGACGGGGAAGTGAAATTCATTTGGGCCAAATGCGGCCGGCAGGGTGGGTAGAGAGACTCTGGGTCCTTGAACTGGAGGACTCGTAATCAAGCTCCCATGTAGGCAAGACACTGCTGAAGTTAAGTGTTAAAGTGTCCTTGAGCAAGGCACTCAACCCATACCAGATCTAGGTAGGGGGCTGTTCTGTAGACTGAGCCTGGTATCAATAGAAACACATTATTACTGTGTTATTATAATTGTTAATAAATCAAATTATACCTGATACAACTTGCATCACATCATTATCTGTGCAAATGCACCCTCTTGTATTTCGGTTTGTGTAAACGTACACGTTGACACTCTTTCCTACCAGATACATCTTTGCCCTGAACATGTTCGAGCTGGGCTGCATCAACTCAACAGAGTGGGCAGTGTACCAGGACTGGCACTCCTTCCTAGTGGAGCAGTTTGGACACCAGGTGGCGCTGGAGGGCATCATCTACCTCAGAGCCCCGCCTTTGGTATGCACAAAACACAGATTTCATGTTATTCATTCAAGAATACTCATTAACAAAGACTCGCACAGAGCTGGAACAAAAGAACAACAACAACATTTCTTAAAGCATTTCACAAGTGTATAACGTAGAATTTTAGCTTCTGGTCGTAGTACTTGCAGTTCTTACTGTAGCGTTACATCATTGACAGGTACTTTAGTCTAGTACATTACACAAACACACACAGTAATTGCGTGTCTCCCTCAGAAATGTATGGAGCGTCTGGAGCGTCGGGGGAGGGCAGAAGAGCAAGGAGTGAAACTGGACTACCTGGATAAGCTGCACACTCAACATGAGAGGTGGCTGGTTGAGAGGAGCACTAAGTAAGTGCAAATGACACTGGACTTGTTTCTTGCTCGAGGTATTTGGGTCTTTATTCATTGAATAATGCTCAAAGACTATTTAAGGTGACCTTTGCGTCAGGTGACCATTGCATCAGGTGACCTCTACTGAAATATTAACATTCACAGACTTTTATAATCTCAAGTATGGCACTTAAAGCCCCAATCTGGGATTTATTTTGTCCATCAATTATGGAGGGTACGACTTGCTGATGGAGAATAATTTCTTAGCAACCTTTAGATCGGTCGGCTACTCAAAATGCAGACCTGTTATGCCATGTGTTTATAAACAATACCATACAAGGAAATCATTTCTAGCTTGCGTTATCTCACCATGATCTGGTATGAAATATAGAAATGAAATGAGCATAACCCCAGTGGTGGGGAAGGCATTGTACCTGGCTGTGAGCAGGTGATGGTCAGTAGTGTGGTCTGAGGGGACTATAGGCTGTTTGTTTAATGCAGAGTGTATTGGTTCTCTCTTTTCAGGCTACATTTTGACAAGTTGAACCAGATACCTGTGTTAGAACTGGATGCCAGTGTAGAGTTTGAGAGTAATCCAGAGGTGCGGGATCAATTTATAACAAAGGTACGTTATCTGTTTTACTTTGTGTTAGAAGCTGCCATACCAGAGTTAACCACACGCAAGCGCTGTCCCAACTCTTGCAGACTCATTACTCATCCTCAGACCAAAGCAGTGCAGTCAGGTGCCATAGAAGGCAGCGAGTACGCAGGTTTTTGTTCCAACCAAAGGCTACAGCAGGTGATTTCACTGATTAGCATGCCATCAACCAGAGAGGAGGACATGATCATTGAAAGCTCGCGGTGTGATGTTTGGTTGGAACAAAACCTGCATACTCTGGGCCCTCTATGGCACATGGTCGCCGACCACTGTACTAACGTCTTTGATCTTGGGAGAATTTGAACGGCACTTTTCTGTTGTCCTGTTTGATGTGTTTCGTGTTTCTCATCCATTGACACCCTGAAGTATCTTGCATTCCATACACAGGTGAAGAACTTCTTCAATGGGTTATGAGAAGTCAGTCGTCAAATAACTAACTCCCAAGGGATGAAGATGAGACCGGTCAGACCTCAGTCAGTCAACTGCGTTAACTGACATGTAACTACATATGAATTTCTCTTGACTTGAAGGGAATATAAAAGTTATATGAAAATGATTGATCACAATCCCCATATGGGTCCAGACTCCATGACACACACACATTGCCTCAATATTTAAGTATCACAATTCTAATGTGTGTTCTACACCTACATTGTTACAATTTTGATTTTGTTGTTTACTTGTGTATTTGTTTTGAGTTACTGTGAGTGGTTAAGGTTTCTTATACAGTTTACGTTAAGATAGTTTGACAGGACTTTGACAGGTTTCCAAATGGAACCATGAGAACTACTAAGTTTTCAGCATCACATCCTAATTCATACAGTTGAATAACTGAAACACAGATAGGTAACAGTTTTATAGGTTATGTACTGTAAGTGAAAAAATAAACCAAATCTTTACTTCTGCCACCATGACCATTTAGAAATATGGTTTCCTGAAGGTCAGTCGGTTGAATGTGGTGCATGTGGTGCTGCTTTCTACATTCCACACCAACTGGGACAAGCAAACAGACAAGTACTGTAGTTGCTTTTGTTCATTAATGAATAAAATAAAAATACATTTGTTTTTAAATGTTTGAGAAATGTATCGTCTTCTGTATTATCACTGATTTTCTTAGATTCTGTTTTGGGTTTTTTTCCTCATTCATTTATCGCAAGAAATGTAAAGGTGCTAATGGCTGTATAAAGTTGAAAGTGTAACTTGTTAATAGATTTGTACATTTCAAAGGGATTAGGCTCCTGAATGAATATGAAAGCCCAGTGACAGGACAATGACCTTGGCAAAAGTCGCTTTTTTCCGCCCTTCTCTGATGTGCTCTGATGATCAGAGGGCTGTTCAGATGCCTGGGATGGTCAGGGGTCATCAAAGGGCAGCTGTCCACTATAAAGGGGCCTGTCTGGAGCTCCGTCTGCTCACAGCATCATTTCAGACTTGAGACCAGCTGGAGGAAGGACATCACAGCAAGCTTCGCCTCTCTCTCTCTCATCTTTGTCAGAGCCGTTTTTGAAAGCTGGAGTACACCGTTTAGAAATGGAAGCTAGAGTGCTGACAGTATTCTGCACACTCCTCTGCTCTTTTGGGGTTGTCTTGTCAACGCGGGAGCACAGACATCCCGCAGGCCTTCAGACCAGTTTAGCATTTGGGAATACATCGTCTCACCTTTATAGCAGATACCCTCTGTACATGATGCAGCTGTACCGCTCCTTCAGCACCGCAGGTTCTTCACCGTCCTTAGCTGTCAACACCTTTAGTACACGCAATGACAAGCCCTCGCTGCACAATTCCGACTCCGTCTTAAGTCTGATAGCAAAAGGTGAGTAAACTTTTGTAAGACTCTGTTGAACATTTTGAAACGGCAACAACATGCATACCACGTTTTATTCTTATGCACTTTACATTTGAATAATTTGCACTGCTTTTAAGCATCACTATATACAAATCACTGACTAGTCAGCCACTGACTGACTACAAGCTCATCTGTATGGAATGGTATCGATTCATTATACTAAACGTATTGTTAGTTTCTTCCTAGCCTACTCCATCCTCCAACAGCTCTTTGGTTGGTGCATTATCTGTGTTATCAGACCCTCCCTTTTTTACAACCCAGAAAGTGTCAAAATGCTTATTCGACTTTAAAGGCTTTCTCTGTTTTATGTGAGAGGGTGTGTGTATTAGCCCCTCAGACGTCCTTGCACAGGGGGGTTCAATACACATCCTGTCCTGTTCACCCTCCCACTCCAGTGTTTTGACATTTGTCCAAGGATCTGGTTTGCCCAGAATCATCAGGAGTGGTGACTGCTATGTGAACATTTGGGTTCTCATTAAGATGTCTTGTCTCATTTTTAGGTTGTCATCAAGTTGGTGAAAGATGGACAGTTACTTTTGACATGTCATCCATCGCTGCTAGTGACCTTATCCAGCTGGCACAGCTTCGGATCCGACTACCAGCATTCTCCGCCTCTAAGCGTGCCACTTTGGATTTATATCACTCCCGAAAGCAGAACTGTGAGCCGGACAGCACATTGTGCCAGGAGGAGCACCTTTTCTTGGGGAGCCTTGGCACAGCTAGCAGCACAAAGTCTTCTTGGAAAGTTTTTGATGTGACTGCTCTGTTGAAATACTGGCTATATCAGGGAGATGGAGTGACAAGCCAAGAGGCCTCAGTAAAGCGTGGACTGGAGACAGACCATGGGAGCGGTGCTGGGGATGACGGAGTGGTAGCTGGCAAGTCCCATTTCAAGCATCTGGGGGGGAGGCAAAGAAAGATGCACTATCCGACCATGGGCCGGGTCATGATG
>OMOT01024885.1:11864-32686 GCA_900312575.1 Acanthochaenus luetkenii | reverse complement strand
CATATGTATCAAGTTTTACCAGATGTCTTGCTGTGTGTAGACTTAACCCTACCCATCAACACATCTTAAACTAAAGAACAGATCAAAGCCTTAGCCACTCTAAACAAAGGCTAGATAGCCCACAGATGAGTCCCAGATGTGAGAGAGGCCAGAGTGACCACTTAAAGGATTTCTTTCCTCTTTGCTAAGTCTCTAGAATACAAAGACTCAGGTTGAAACAAGTCCAGATACAACTGTGTCCTCTACTTTGAAGACTGTGCACCACACAGCTGCTGACAAGCATGCGCTCAACATGTTGGCAAAAAGCAGCCAAGGAGGACTAACAATTAGATACAGTGTACACACACACCCATTAAGCGCCAATAAAGTGTAAACATACAGTGTGGTTGTAAGGACCACCATTTTGGCAGAAGCTGATCAAATAGAAGGATGGAGTGACAAAAAAAAAAAAAATTCCCTGTAAGCACACTGAGCTTACATGTACACACCAACTGCCGGGAACCAGAATGGTCCAGCTATCCTCATCATTAATCGATCCCTCTCTTCCATACACCTGTTTGGACTCAGAGTAGTTTGACATGTTTCAGAGATTGCCAAACTAAAAGCTACAGCGATAGTGCTTTGAGGCTGAGAGGGATTGTCAAACCTGGAACGCCATCAGATGTTCAACACTGACACAATAGCACCTGAAGGTAGACAGGAAACTTCACTTCTAGGGAATGTTCACAGGGACAGCTGTAGTTCCCATTATGGGATTGAAATAGTGTGCAAAAAGCAGAAAAACACAAATGCACACTAAGCTTGTCCTGGTTTTCTACAGGATGGAATAGAAGTTTAGTTCTGAGAGTATAAAGTGAAGAGTATGTTGTGCAATGACAATACAAGGATGTGCCTTGGGATCTCATGCTGTACAGCAAACACTGCTGGTGTCACACAGAAAAGCTCAAATATAGTTTGAAGGATGAGAAGGGGCGGGGTGATGTAAGGGTGTGTGTGTGTGTTGGGGAGGGGGGCTTACAGCTAGAACATGACATGCATCCTTCATCCTAAGTGTTAGAGTCAAACATTTGAAAAAGAGACTAATGCATAATGTTTTTGTTATTCCTCCTCACTTTTGACAAATTATGCAAACAAATGAACTGAAATCTGTTGTAATGGTTTGTTTCAGTGACATAACATTTCTGCAATCTACAAAGAAAAGCAGTTCTATCATTCTAGAAAATATCTGAGCATTCTACTAAATCTGTAAATTATATTCTAATTCTTGTACAATTTTCACCAACAGAAAGCTCCTCGCACACACAAGAGATTCTGACATGTATACAGTAATACAGTTTCTACAGCAGCTAAGGTCTGTTGTAAACAACTGTTCTGGGATCAGGTATGTATAAAACCCCTTTGACTTTAAGTGTTTAAAAAAGAAAGAAGCATTTAGGCTCTTTTTGCCTTTGATCTGACCCAGGCTTGTTGCAATATCGGACATGGTCTTGAGGGCTACTAGAACAGCAGAGCAATGCTTTTGAGCAACACTTTTCAATTCAGGGCCAACCTGGCCTTTTGGGCAACTGGGGAAGATTTCGGATTGGGGGCCATCATGAAGTATATCAAAATTAGAAAAAATGTCACAATTTGTAAATCAAAACAACACTAATCAGCCTTCACCAAATTTATAAAACAATTTCATCTCAACATTGTAAAAATGATTTAGGATTAGACTATCATTAATAGGACTGAATGCTGGTTAAGGTTATTGAACTGAGCTGACTAATATGCACTAGTACAACATAAGACATGTTATTTCAATACCTATCCAATGCATTAATCAAAGTTCATAACGTTTGACAGCAGTGTAGAACTAGCTGTCAGACAGGTGTACTCTACATTATGCTTTTGTGACCACCTTTTGGGGTCTGGAAAAAACCGTGCATCAGGGTAGTATGGGAAGACAATTTAAAGTTGCGGAGAGTAAGGTGAGCTATGGTAAGGTATGGTATGTAAAGTTCGTAGTTGAGGGTAAACTAGTACCTGGTGATCTCTTGCTAGGGCGCAAGGGCATCATGTAGGTCTGTCGTGGCAAGAGAGGTGAGGAGGGCAGGGACATGGACACCCCCTTGGCCAGGCTCAGCCTGAAGAAATCATCCTGTACATAAGGGTGAGCACTGCCAGACTCCTGGCGCTGGGGGATTCCTTCGGGTGGGCCTCTTCTTTGGGCACTGTGGCTGTGGACATCACCTGCTGAGGAGAAAGAGGAGATGGTTGAACATTAGATCAAATACAAATAGCTTTGACATCAACTCATGCAATGAATGGAAGCAGAGTTCTCAAATTGTGCCGACTGCTGGATATTTAGCTGTGTACTAACATTCAGTCAGCTGGCTACTTTTTGGGGTGAAAAAGGGTGTATTGCATTTTCATTTTTCAATGGTCTACAGCTAGCTAGTAATGTTGTCCAAAAAACTGCTGGCCTACAAGTCTATATGCCAGCAAAGCAAAGTAATCTGTAGGCTTTCAAGGCAGACGGGTCAGAGCAGGTCACTTTTGTTTTTAAAATGCGCTGAATTCGATTATTGTGTCATCGAGCATGTTTGATGAAAGCGGCTGCTGATTTGTTTAGCTAAATTGTTTAATCTGTGACGTGTTAAGTCTACATCACATTTTTCTTTTTACTATAGAGCTGTGTGTGTGTGTTATTCAGAGAGAAAAACAGAGTGCGAGTGTATATACACAGAGAGACAGTGAGAGTGTGTGTTGGTAACTAGAGAGAACAATGAGAAAGACAGAGAGCTATAAAATGGAGGGGGTTGAGTGTGTTCTTGCTGATGCTATTCTATTTCTCTGACATACTGAATAAATAAGGAATAATGGTTAATTTTGATTTTAAAAAATTCAACATGACATATTCTAAGAATACTCATTGAGAAAGTTTGTTGGATAAACACAAAATACTATGTTGGCTTATCTTTTTAAGCGAGCACTATAAGTGGCTCACTTAAAAAAGGGCTACTGATAGACATCACTTATAGGGCTAAAGGTGGACTTCAACATAGAGTGGTCTGTTTCTGTGATGTATTAAGTTAATTTGAAAAACCAAATTGAGATTTTCGGTGTATTTTTTACTGTGTATACTCTTGTCAGAACCAGTTTTGGACCACCCACTTCTTGCTGCATGGTATGCTGTTAAGATTTCCTTCAAGATTGTACATTGGACGCACTCGGACTCAAGATGCAAGTAAGTGCAAATGAATTGCAGCAACAACTTGAGGCCATTTGAGCTGGAGAAAGAGTTGCTTCTGCCCATTCAATCAAACTGAGATTCTAAGATGGCTACAGAATGCTAAGAGATAAGTACCATCATATCCAGATCTGTCCACAAACAAGGATTACTGGTAGAGGTGGAAAAAAAGAGCAAGAGAGATTTAGACAGATCCATGAGAACGTGAGTCTACATGGTGTGTATTTAAACCTAAGGTCATAGGCCAGTGATTTTCTCTCATGCCATAGGGGCACATGAGGAAGGACATCCAGTTAGCGGAGTAAATAAGGCTGTGTCATTGACCACTGAGTTGAGATAATGTGTGACTCATTGAGCACACAGGTTGGTCGCTCCATGCTGAGGAGGCTTATTATCCAAACTGGGCAAACCCATTCAGCAAGAATGACCAAGTACTTTTATTTCCTCAAGGACAAATGTGGGTGATTTTGAGCAGTGGCTGGTACATTTGTTAGGTCTAAAAGCCACTGTGATGGGTGAACAAAGTTTGCCTACTTTGTTTTCTTCCCATGCCAGACGTACTTAGCAACGTAGTTTCACAACAAATCCTGCATTGCAGCAAGCGAAGCTGGAGACATAGGGGCCAAAGATTTGTAAAAAGTATTTCAATGAGAAGTGGCGACGTGACGAGCACGGCAAGATAAGCACATTTTGCATGATTTTTGTGGTTTTCCAACCATGTAACATATTTTGCCTTTAATAATGATTTTACAAAGTGGCTGGTACAAAATGTAGCTGGTTGAATTTTGGAATCTACCAGTCACCGTGGCTAGTTCCCACCCTGACACTCACTATACATACATATATATACAGTACTTAAGAGAGGCTAAACAATTCTGAATTAGGCCCAATATATTTTATTCAACAATGCAGGGTGGAGCAGCTTGAGATGCCAAGGGCAAAAAACTGGCTTCATCTATGCCACAGCCTGGTTCATGACAGTTTCTAATGTGGCAGCATAGCATTGAGCTCATAAGGATATGGCTTAAAGGCGATAACCTAACCTGTGGGAAGGCACCCTCTCACATCTCCTATGAGTACAACGACCTGATACGCCATCATAACAGCAGTTCAGTACCCTGTGGACTAATCTCTAAAAACATGAGCGGATGATACATTTGGGAGTGAATGAGGTCTCCATGTTTTCACGCTGCCTCCAATCTATAAGACAATAAGGGTAAACATAGTTCTCGGTTTCCCAAGGAAAACTCCCTAGTGCAACTCTATAGCAACCTAAAAGAATTCAAAACAGAAGAACCTGTTAAGCTGGTTGAGTTGGTGTGGAATAGAATCCAGTTTGACATTTAAGCCAACACATTTCTCCTATGTTGCTCTTATGCCCTATACTCTTAAATTATCTATACTTTCAGGACAGCTATTATTTTACTCTGCTATCAAATTTAAGCATAAGCCTAGATATTAACTACATGCCTTTCTGTCTCTCCTATCAAGAGAATTCCTGTGTTTGACATTCTGAAACGTTTTCCTCATAGGAATGGTTCCCTCGGGCTCTCCAGGTGACCCGTCTCAAGACCTGCAAATTACATTACCTGGCTACTAGTTCACTCCGTGGAATCCAATCCCTAAATGGAAAAAAGAAATGTAGGTTCTGCATTACTGAGACCCAATCCTGCATGGAAAGTCCATTCCAGCCATGGAGCCGGCAAAGATTGAGGTAATCTATTATGTGGCATCAAAGTTGCCCACTCATCATGACCACAAATTAAAATGTATGAATTATCAACCTGTAATAATACAGCTCATGCGTCAGCAGACCCAGCTAGATCATAATCGCAGATGTGGTGGACCACAGTAATGACAATTAGCTTTGGTTCTGTTTTCAGGACCATGCTTGATGGGTCTCTTGTTTGGGAGACTTAAGCAGATTAGCAATGACGCCTGTCTGCAGCCAGAGGTTTGAACCAATCACAGAAGACAGAAGTGCAAGAGGCACACTACTATTAGCATTCTGCTTCTCTCTTCAGGGAAAATGAGTGTTGTTGGCTGCGGGGCTAATCAGAAACAGAGAGCCATTTTCTCCCTGCCTCCGCCTCGCCACAGGGGAGACAAAGCTGTCCTGTGTTTTAAAGGGCTCCTAAACAAAGAAGAATGTCAGAGACAGGAAGTGGCAAGGTTGCAATGACACCTCTGCACGCCCTCAGACACTTTGAAAAACGTGTGAAGTGGTCCACTAATCACTCAGCCAAGGCCAGGACCTGCCGTCACCCTGACCTGAGTGGGACCAACTC
This sequence comes from Acanthochaenus luetkenii, assembly GCA_900312575.1. Classification (NCBI taxonomy): domain Eukaryota; kingdom Metazoa; phylum Chordata; class Actinopteri; order Beryciformes; family Stephanoberycidae; genus Acanthochaenus; species Acanthochaenus luetkenii. The sequence continues at coordinate 27,166 of OMOT01024885.1, read as the reverse complement.
CATCCAAATTCATCAGGATCACAAAAGTGATATTCTGTGTTATATTATGGATGGAGTCCAGGAATTTACACTTGAGAAATACACATGACTGCACAAATTTATATATAAATCTGAAAGACTCAAATGTCAAAGACCAAAGCAGTCCAAAGTCAGCTAATGAGAAAAGTGTATCAAAACAAACGGTACCAAAAAGTAATGTATTCCATGTAATGCCTTTACATTACCTTGCCATTAAAGAAATGCATTATTATGCTATTGTGTTCTTTGGAGTATTGAGTTATGTTGCTTATTTTGTGACGTTAAGTTACTGTTTCAAACATGTTCAAATGACCCCTGCTGAAGAGTTGTCATTGATCAATGTAGCAATGTAAAAGACATATTTCATTTAAATGCTTTCTCTTTTCCCTCCATTAACTAAAAGGTAATGTGTGTATTTCCACAAGGATACAGTCAACCAGGGTGACATCACAGCTGCCACCTTTCTTTGATTATGGCCTTAGAACAATACGAGGAGGATTACAGCAAGTCTGGCTAAGGGCTTGGCTAAGGATCACGTATCGGCTGTGTAGCGTAGCCCGCTTCCTTTCAGCACCCATGTCAATAGTTTGGACTGTTCACATCGGCTGCAGCACGGACAGGAGTGGAGCTCATGGCTCACGTACCTTAAGCGATAGTTTCCGCGCGTTCATTTCACAGTAATACGCAATGAAAATACACTGTACATGGTCATATTTGCTACCTACCTGTTGTTGTTGATTAATCCATGTGCACTGATGTAAATTTTAAATCAATCAATCAATCAATCTTTATTTATATAGCCCTTTTAGTATGTCTCAAAGGGCTTTACATTGCATGCATCATATTCATAGTACATCACACCATGCACCACACTACACACAAACACATATATTTGCATGTCTTTGACTGTGGGAGGAAACCGGAGCACCCGGAGGAAACCCACGCGAACACGGGGAGAACATGCAAACTCCACACAGAAAGGGCCAGGCGAGATTTGAACCCAGGACCTTCTTGCTGTGAGTTTTAAATGCAACAATCATTGTAGGATGATGATCTTTTCATCAAAGCCTCAGTTTATTTATGTGTTATAGAGAGAAATCTCCTCCTGTAGTGAACGGCACATAAAGATACGCTTCTGGTCTGGAGAGCCCAGCTGCAACTTGTGCGTATTCATTTGGAATATGATTCTGAATTGATGATTTTGTGTTACTTGAAAACACAGCTGTAATAATCCTATAAACATTTACCAAAACTGTGTTACCGGTACGGGTAATTACTGTAACCTCTATTTTCTTTTCTTTTAAAAGGAGAGTGGGCAGTCCACTCACCTTTTAGTATTTTCATTAATTCAGATAGCAGGAGAGTAGACAATGTGACAGAGTAGGGGAGACATGGGACATAAAGCTCTGGCAGGGTGGTGTAGCGTGTAGGGAGACCGTCCTTCAACAGGAAGACCTAAGCTCAAGCCCCCGTGACAGCATGTATTCCCCCAGCTGAAGTGACCTTGAGCAAGAGCAAGTACCTACCAGGGGCAATACTCTGACCTCCTTTTAGGAGGCAAGCAAATTACATTTTCACTAGAAATCAATAGAGTATCACCATTTCCCATGTTCCTTGGTAGGGTAGATTTGTTTTTCTGAGATTGAGTGTATTCATGATGTGGACTAAACTCAGTTTCCCAATCTGCGGAGGAGGGTTACATTTACTTCAGTAGAATCCTTAATTTCCTCCTTTAGTGATAATGTGTGTTGTTATGAACAGAAAAAAATAATATAGCATGTCTATAGTATACCTTAAAAGCTATGGAAAAGAGTGCAGGCTAAGGGTATGCAGGGTCAAGGTAGAGCAGTTTTAATAGAATCATCCCAATTGCTTTAACGACCAGTTGACACTGTAGCTGTGTGCTGCATCACTATGCTACTGTATTTGTGTGCAGTTAACTATGTCCCTCTCTGTGACCAAACAACTTCACTATAGCAGCAGACTTATAAGACAGGATATGGGAGATGAGGGAGAAGGGCAACAAGAAAAAACACCATTCATACAGAACTTAAAACGATTAAAAAGCACTCTAAAGGGTAATTTATATATAAATATAAATGCTTGCACCGTCATAGACACCTACGGCGTAGCTACGGCGCAGAAGTATAAATTACCTTTAAGTGCTGTTCCTTTTAACAATGCCAATAGTCATTGTCACCATATCCGTAGACTCGTAAAAAAAAAAAAAAGGCTACATGGACTTGGTACATCATAAAAACTGCCTTTGGAGCATTCACTTGTTGTGGCCATGGCAGGTCGTGGGTGATGTGATACAGGTTTCAGCCATATTGCATGCTAAAGAGATTATGACAAAGTTGTAATTAGGGTTGATGCTTCTGAAAACAAGAGGCGCCACATAAAAGCTGGCCGTCCAAGTGCTGCTGTACAGGCTACAGTGTGTCATGGTGATTGCGCTGCCATCTGACCCACGCTGTATAACTCAGAGGGACACAAGGCCAGAAACTCGCCAGCGCTATTTCAGTGTCTTTCCTAAACTCCTGGTTGGGGCAAGGCCTGCAATTTCAGCCCCTGCTGTGGTCAAGGAAATCAACCCTTTCTAATTATACAGCGCTGCCCCAAGATGATGTAAAAATGATTATAGTCCCTACTTCTTCCTCATCAAAGCAAAGGGCCAGAGCCCATGAGGACATGCCCTACCCATAAAAAGGCTGAATATTATTCCAAGACATTGATTTAGCTAAATAAACATTAAAGTTGAAGTCAATTATTTGAGCAGGTCCATTTGAGTCAAACTCAGATGCTTAGTCCAAGCCATGTGCCGTTTCCCTCACAGTAATATTATGGAGAAGGAAACATTTTACTTTACATTAAAAGTACATGAAAGGGAAATAAAAAACCTAGACTAGGCTAACATTGATGAGGGTATCGTTTGAAATTGTATAAGGAAATATACACAATTAAGTATATTTTGGTAATACATTTCACTAGATATGTTCTTGCTTCGGGATTACAACATGTGGTGAATGGTAGTTCAGCAAGGCATATATTTGGGCTATTTGGCAAAGTGACCATCCTCACCAAATAAAAGTCAACCACAGTGAATTTAAACCAGTTTCTTTTTTCCATGCATTGTTTAAGAGTCACTTGTGTGCCGCATCTCAACTAAATCTGTGCGGTGGAATGTTACCCGTCACTCTGTGTGGGGGAATGGAAAGGCCCCCCAGAAGATGCAGACTTATGTCATCGTCCATCAGAGGCTTGAGCATTCCAACAGATATAACCGGTGATATAACCTTAAGGTACATGGGCTTTATGCCAGACCATAAGACACTTAGTATTAAAACTGTGCCATTTGACTTGCCACAGAGGATAATAATTATAGTACCAACCCATGTGGGCATCAGCTGGTCACACTAGAAAAGTAATTTCTTTCTGTGATTGTTTTGAACGATATAAATTGTGATACTACCATCCTGCAGATTTTCTATCCAAGAGCATATATTTCTCTCTATGCACACACACACACTCCATTAGCTTCTCACTAGATAATTTGATGAACCACAGAGAGAATGAAGAAAGGCTATAATTAATGCATTCTTTTAGTCAACACACAAAGTCACATGACCATAGGACAACCCACCCAGTCTAGCGGGAAATTCTCCCGCTAGACTGAGTGCCAATGTGGATTCCATGTGTACTTCCAATACCAGGGTGACAGCCTCACAAAAGCTTTCATGGTTAACACACAGGCAGCCCACAGAGAGGAGAGAGACAGGAAACAAGGAATACAGAGTTGGGGTGGATCTTCAGTACAAGTTGCCTATGATAAAAAAGCAATTACATCCAACATGAATGTTGAAAATCTGTCTGGGTCCAAATCTGCAAAACACTGTATGGCTAAATTGACTTGTTAAAGCAAGGCCAAACAGCCAATCTGCAATTCCTGATGGAGGCATCAGTGTTTTTCCCCATAAGGCCATTCTAATTTCAGACCACTTTAGTCACTCAGTGGTAGCCATAGAAACAGTCAAAATATAAGGTAGCCTGACAAAGACAACAAAAGACAGACTGACGATAGTAATCAAAATAATAAGGTAAACTGAATATGCCAGCTCTCTAGCAATACATTCTTTATAATTTTAATAGCACTTGTGTAACAACACAAGCAGTACAGGGGGACTTATCTCCACCTAGCTTAATTTCTAACTGAGACTAAATAACGTGGAGAATAATAGGCAATTACAGTGCCATCTTTTCTTTCTGGCAGGGTCTCATTTCCTTATACACATTACACTATCTTGTTTATTAAGAACATTGAGAGATTGCCCACACCCCTGTAGGTATATTTTCTATAAATTATGTGCATTTTTGTGCTAGATTCACAGGTTACTCATCTCTGCTGGTAGCCCGAGGACAGTAACCAACACTGACAGTCTTTTTAGTTTCAACTTGTCAGGAACAGGAACAGTTCCTGAAGCTCTGAAACCCTCAACTCAGATGCATACATACTGGCTAATGAGAACAAATTAGCTGCTTAATAAAGAGCTACGCTGCTGCAGGCAAGGCTGCAGAATGGTTTGGATCCAAAACATACTCCATCTCTGTCTCTTCTCTTTCTCTCTGCTCAGCTCTGCAGTGGCCTGAGCCCTGGAATGTCTTCCCCACTGGCCCCAGGGGAAGGGAGGCTGACTGGGAGGGGTTTATGTGTGTCTTTGGGAGAGGGAGTGGAAGAGGAGGGTAGCACTGGGCAGGGACCATGACATTTCCCATTCCTCTTCATAAATGGCCAATTTAATATGGGAAAAATATCTGAACCAGACATTATCTTTACCACATTTTATTTCAAGCTTCCTAACAGGGAGGCATTAGGAAGACCGACAGGGGAAATATGATGTGCCAGATAATAGCACAGAAGCAGAGGGAAGCAGATTTTAACTAAACTATCATCTACGTGTGAGAAGATGAGCACGGTATTTTGAAAGTTAAACAAACTGCAAAAAGAGCATTATTGGATTTCCACCACTGAAATGCAGCATCAGATCTGTAACAGTTTTAACAGGTAAAACCTGAAAATTAAGATGTGGAATCATTTTAATGTCATGAGAAATATCAGCTACACATATGCAATTTCCTTGTCATAGAACTCTAAAGCTTACCGGTACGTGATAAAGACCATCTATTTTTGTGTGTTGCCAATAATGTAAGCAAGTGTACATACTTTTGAGTTGGTAGACAAAAGGGAACAGCGTGCAAAAGAAATCCTAACATTGGACTCTAGAAATCTAAATGCAACGAGTTACCAAGTTGAAGTACCAAAGCGTTGGAATATATTAAGGCAGATCCACTGCTGACAGAACTGACTGGGGAGTTATTGATATTCATACTAGCAGCATTGTGTGTGAGGTTCCCAGTCTGAATGTCTCTCTGCACGCCTCTTCAGTCCCAGACTATAGAGAAGTGGGGCATGCTGATTCACTCCCACGCTAGGGGGAAAATAACCCTCTCACCTCCTATTCATTCCCATCCACACAAAACTAATCCTAATCTGAGCCCTATAATTGGTGACAGTAGTCATCGGCTGTGTGGGCTTTGACACTCAATTGAGGTACTGTATGACCTGGCCAAAGCTGTCACACTCTGAACATTCCAGTGTGTACTAGACATGAGGACTAGAGAAGCCTATTTATAAATAATAGGGCTATAACAGTAAAGTCTCAGCATTAAAGATAGTATCCCTTTTTATTTAAATGTTTCTCAACTCACACAATCTTAGCAAAAAGGGGACACTTTCTTACCAACTAGTATGTCTGATCGACAGGGTACATGATTAATGATGAATTGACAAGTCCTTGCGGTTTGGAATAAAAAGCACAATTGTATGGTTTCCGTGGAGAGCTATTGAGCTATCGATACTTGAATGTTTCCAAAACTATAAAATGGCTCACATGGGGTTTACATAGGGCTAATTACACAAATGTCCTTTACTAGTCATAGAGATGGCTGGTACAGTCTAAGCAAAGGACAGACGGATGATGGATGACTGACCACTTTTCCATACTATGATCAGTCATCTGATGACTGCAAACAGAGCTCTGGGGCCATGATGCCTCAAGGTGCAGGATTCACAATGCAACCCCCTGTGGAGTGGACAAGAGAACTGGGCCTAATTCCTTCACCCGCCCCACATTCTCAATTTTCTCTGTCAACATTGGAGCTTGTTGCAAAGGTCCACATTTTTGGACGGGTAACTTCTGTCTGTGCAGCTCTGAGAAGGAGTGGAGTTGATTTCCATGCACAAAACGCAGTGGAGTGTGGTCTGGAGTCCTACGTTGCCATGGAGATCTGGTTTAACAACAGATTTGGATTGCCATTAGCACAGATCATTAGGCAGAGCCTCATCAAGGGCCAGGTGAGGTCATGAGAACATCACTAACCACTGGACAATTGGAAGTCTGAGCTAACAGGTTTTTTAGTAATGTTAAATGGACGAGGTTGTGGCACAAAGGCTATCCATCCGATCCCTTCCACAGAGCCTAATCCCGTAAGCAAACAAGGGCCAGAATGAATCTTGCAGCTTTGTACCATGTATGGAAATCTGTGTTATTGGTGAACCCTTGTGAGTTTAGCATCAATCAAAGTTACGCCATTTGTTTGTGGTTTTTTAGATTTATTTTTGTACCATTAGTGACAATGTGCTAATGAATTGATGATATGTTATTTTTTAAATAATTAATTATAGGGTCAAAATGAAATGTATCAGAGTGGAGTGGTCTTCAAATAAAGAATAATCTTGAAATGCCATCTTTAAATTGAGGGAGAGGCGAATTTGAAGAGGGAGCATGCCGGGTAGTTTGCTCCTCCTTGCATGAAGTATTATCCCCTCTTCCTTTGAGGCTGGGCACAAAGGAGCTGAGGTCATTAGTTCACCCACTCTCAAACCCTCCTGAGCTAGAGATGGCAAGGCATTCATCTGCAGATGCAATAAAAAAAAAAAACAGCTCTGTAACCCATTCAGAAACGCAGAACAGAGCAGAAGAAGGGAGAAAGAAGGGCCCCAAGGCCCAAGACTGAGCAGAGGTCTCCACAGACATCCACACAGACTTTTCAGAAAAGTCAGACACTGTGACCGAAGAGTTGGTGTCCACATAGTGAGATGAAGTTAGATGAGAAATCCACAAACCACAAGTACTATTATTATTATAAGCAAATTATCAAGTAAATGAATATAAAATTAGGCAGTGAACAACTAGCATTTTCTACCCTCCATGGGCAATAGAATCATCTACAGGACAAAAAGTCACCCTTGAAATGCTGAATCAAATCAGAGCAAGAGGAGAGAACACCATATTAGATGGAGACACTCTGATTTCCCTTTTGCTTTTATACCTTCAACACTGTCCACACACCCCTGCAGACAGAAGGAATGTGTCTGCCAGGCAGGTCACGCTGTAATTAGAAAAGTCTGTGGCCTGCTGACCTCTCCAGCCAATGAACTGCCACAACAGCCACTATCACCCTTCAAAAGCCATCCAAAACACCCAGGGATGTTAACTGATCAACTTTCCTTTCCCTTCTCTTTGAACTATCAAAAGAATCCATTGGCCCATGGAGGGGGGCGGGGGACCACAGACACCACTCAGACTGGGCTGCTGTTGTGCTACAGATGACATCACCCATGCTCTCAGCCAGTCCTAATGTATTTGTTTGGCTTATTTTCCGTTGCTGTGCTAGCACTTGCAAAGACACAGACAGCGCCGGTGCAAAGTGCAGGGGAGGCAGAGTGGGGAAATGGAGAGTGGTCACCAGCCACTGCTCTGGCAGATAGTGGGCCTCTGGGAAACATGGAAGCATCGCTCCAGATTCCTCACAGCCAGAAGCCACTGTTCAGAAAGAGCAGTGTCAGATTTGACCCTGTGCCAATTCACTTAGCAACCCTAAAGGGGCAGATATGAAAAGAACAGATCTTCTCATTCACCCCATCTCCCCGGGCAGCACAAGAAAAACAAAAACAAAAGATACGGTCTCGCTCTCCTTACCATTAAAAATGATCGGTAGAGAATTAGATGTTTGTTATGGGTGCCAAATAACATGGCAGAACAGATAGTATTTTATGGTTAACATTAAAATTGCAACAATCACTATCAAAATGACAACAGGCACAAGTAATTGAATGAGTCATAACAAGGCAATGGATAAATACATAAAGGAGTCCCTCGCCTCTGGTATCATCCATCCATCCATCCTCCTCTCCTGCCGGTGCAGGGTTCTTCTTTGTGGACAAGAAGGATACATCTCTCATACCCTGCATAGACTACCATGGCCTGAATTAACTTACCATCAAGAACTGGTATCCCCTGCCTCTCATCTCATCTGCCTTCAAGCTCCTGCAGAGGCCACCATCTTCACCAAGCTCGACCTCCGCAACGCTGACCACCTGGTGCGTGTCCGGGAGAGCAACGAATGGAAGACTGCCCTACGAATACCTGGTGATGCCAGTCAGTCTCACTAATGTTCCTGCCGTCTTCCAGGCTTTGGTTAACCACATCCTCAGGGAGATGCTCAACCGGTTTGTCTTTGTCTACATAGATGACATCCTGATCTACTCCCGTAATCCCCAGGAGCACATTCTCCACATCCACCAGGTTCTCCAGCGTCTGTTAGAGAACGAGCTGTTTGTCGCCCTGGAATTCGTCACCGGTCTGCCTCCCTCAGCTGGTAATCCCACTATTCTCACCACTGTAGAACGTTTCTCTATGTCCGCCCACTTCATTCCCTTGCCTTAAACTTCCCTCTGCTAAGGAGACTGCTCAACTGATGATTCAACATGTTGCATAGTCTCCCTCCCTAGTTTCTGATTGTGGTCCACCCCCAGACAAATGGCCAGACCGAGCGCATGAATCAGGACCTGGAGACCTCCTTGTGTTGCCTCGCCTCCACCCATCCCACCACATCAGAGGATGGATTGGGTGAAGCACGCTCATAACACTCTCCCTTGTTCCGTCACTGGTCTATCTCCCTTCCAGGCTACCCATGGCTTTCAACCACCTCTGTTCCTGGACCAGGAGCCGGAGGTTTGTGTGTCTTCCACTAGGGTTGGGCTGGTTTCCGGTTTCACCGGTGTCATCTGGACTGCGATCTGACACCGGTTTCATTTTATACACACCAACGGCATTTGTTATTATGAGAAGGAGGGGGAAGCTGTGTTGTCTATTTCAAAGCTGTAGTAAACAGTTAGCCTTGCAAGGCTAAGAAGGCTAGTAAGGCTAATTTAACACCAGCAGCAGCTACAGCAGATGAAACTACTCGGACTCCCCTACAAATAAAACAACTGAGGAGAAAGTTAAAGCGGAGATGGAAATTTACAAACAGGAGACTGAGATTGACGCAGAAGCCGACCCATTAGACTGGTGGAAAATCAACGAGGCCCGCTTTCCACAGCTACCAAATGTAGTACGCAAGTATTTATGTATTTGCACAACTAACACTCCGTCAGAAAGACTGTTCAGTACAGCAGAAGGTTGTTTTGCCACAAATGTCTCTTGGATCTGGAAGAGGGTTCGCTCCATCCTGCTCCGCATGTCTTCCAGGTATCAGGGCCAAGCAGATTGCCACCGGACCCAGGCGCCCCGCTACCACCCTGGCCAGAGGGTATGGTTGTCCACCCGCGACCTTCCTCTTAGGGTGCTTACGACTGTAACCTAGTCTCTCCCCTCTTGCATTTCCCTTTTAGGTCAGCAGATGGCTCCAGTGTGTTCCACACGTGTACCCTTGGTACCCCAGCTGTCTTCCATCAGCTCATCATCCCTTTGTGTACTTAGACTCTGTTTCTGTCAGTCTGTGCTTTAGAGTTGTACTTGTCTCTTGTGTTCTCGCCGCTACCTTTGTGTAGTATATTTCTTGTCAGTGTAGTCAGCTGTTCATCTCATTGTCTGCTACCTGTACCTGCCTGCCTGCTTGCCTATAATAAACTGTCACCGTTCATACCGGGAACCTCTGCCTTTGCCTGTTGTGTCTGCGCTTGAGTCCTATCCGCACCCATTACAGTGAGGTTTGAGGGTGTGTATTTGTGTATATACAGTATACACAGAGTGTGTGTATGTGAGAGATGTGGTTTGAGCTACGCCCTGCTAATCGTTGCCTGCTGGCTGCACAGTGCTTTGATAGTCATGTAGGTCTAGAGCTGCACTCAGTGGTCTCCTTTGTGAATCAGGTGCATTCTTTTTTTACTTCATTTTAAATCCTACCACTACTGTCTGGACAAGAAAATCTTGAAAAACATGACTGGCAGAAAAGGTAGCAAACGTGGGCTATGGCCAATAGTCATTTCACAATTGTCAGCACAATTGTTTTCTTTTAATTTAAATTAAAAAGCGGCCATTGAATGATAAAGGAGATGTAGGCCTATGTCGTTGTGGTTTTAAGTGGAACTGATTTTGAAGATCTTTCTAATCCTAACAGCACAATTTGGTTTAGGGGCTCAAATTACAAACCAAAAGCTAATCTAAGATTCATGAGATTATTTCAATACTAAGTGTTTTTCAAAAGGAAAACCATGGGCTGATCACAAAGGAGTCAGTCGTTATGGTTTGAGCACTAGTTATTATGGTTAACAAATATCAAAGAATGTTGATTGCACAATTGGAAAATTTATATTGTGGTTGGCTGTGTGTGTGTGTGTGTGTGTGTGTGTGTGTGCGTGTGTGTGTGAACGCATGCATGCACTAATGATTTTGCATGTGTGTGGGCAAACGTGTATGTCTCCGTCTGTCTGTCCTGTGCAGTTCACGTATATCATCTGTGGTCTAGACATCCTGTGGTTGCCTGGATCTGAGTTGTTTGTCCGTCTGTCTGTCTTGGTCTAGCACTCAGGACTCTTCTTAGTTATACAACTCCAAAATTATGGAAGCAAAGTTTAACTTGGTTTGTTTACAAATTCCTCTTCTCCCCCCTCACAATTGAGGCCTATAAAAGAAACTGAGCATGTCCTTTCACTGACTCACTGCTTCCTCTTCTATTGTTACCATACCCAAGTGTTGCAGCAACTACTTTGAACATTTTCATTAAAGCAAAACATCTACCAAAAAACAAAACAAAACGTGAAATTCACATGTTATTCCTTGATCATGGGCAGTCAGGACAAGATCTGTGTGCATGAACAAGTCTCTCCCAAAGTTAGAAACAAGAGAGCCAAGACTTCCTGTCTGTGATTTCAACAAGCAACTACCATAGAACCACACTATGCATTCCTATTTCACCTGGGCCACGAACTCATCCCAGGCAAAGAAACCATTTTCCTAATAGAAGAACATTTCCGCTATAACCTCCGCCCACCATGGAAGAACGCTGTGAAGGACTTTTCCTCGAGTTCCCTCGCAAGCCACAGGACAAGGAGGGAGCGTGTCTCAAAATGGCTGCGGTTGATATGGTTAGAGAGGAGGCTGCCACACAGCTGTTCATAGAGAAGGGACCAGGCTGATATAGGCAGTCTTAGACTAGTACCTGTGGGCAGATTGTGAAATGTACGATGGCCTTTTAATACGTTGTAGCTTCACCAAATGTCAAAAGGCAGAGATCCCATGAAATTGCCTATTTTTCTGACATAAGACTTCATATAGGAGTGCCTTAGTCCAGTACATTTTGAAGGAAGATATACTGTACCAATACATTGTTTTTTTACAAACTGTCCATCTGCTTTTTCCGTTCATTGAGGGATGTCTTTCCATAACAGTAAAAATTCCTGATGTTTAATCCCTGTGGACAGTTGAAAGGGAGAGAGAATACAGAAAACAGGGAAGGAGTCTCTGCAATGCCAGTTGCACTGTTCAGCAGTATAACCCCAGAGAGGGAATATAGAAGGAATACAGAAATGACAAACGCGATCTCTGCAATGTCAGCTACTCCGTTCACAGCATTATCACCACACAAACAGCTTCCTTTGACTCAACAGATATCCTTGTGAATGATTAGACTACTTTATCACCGTGATATTTCCCTTTTAGAGAACCATGGGAAAGCAAAAAAAAACACATTACCCAAAAAAAACTGCTTTGTAACCGATTTCCTCTGTTGTCTGACCCTCTGCAACAAATCACTGTTTCATGTCACAACACACATAAACTGTTGAGATAGCATGTACCAGTCGCCATCACAGCTGAGACAACAGAGTGTAGGCCTTAATGGTCTCTCTCGCTCATACACACCAAAAGCCATTAGTGGTCCACTAAACTGTGAATATTCCTTTCATCTTTTACTTCCTGAAATATAAATGAGGTTGGTCCTAATCAAACATTGCATTACATTACATTGCCCATTTTTTTAAAATACATTGAAATTAAAATGATATAGGGAAGCAAGACAAAAAGCAACACATTCTTGTCTACATTTACTTACTCAATTAAATGTAGCTCAATGTGATGGAGATTTTTGGTCAAAAGAGAAAAGCCACCCCCTGCTGTGGGAGAACTTAAATGAAAAGGGCGATGTGGCCACATGTTCACTCTTCAATTGCAAGCCAGGCTGTATTTGATGAGAACACAGAAGCTTTGTATGAGTATTCCATTGACAAAACAATGACATCTTCCTTTTGCACCCTCCCTCATATTGAGATGTGTAGGCCAACTATTCTCACTGACTCTTGGCTAATCTAAAAAATGAACGTCATGTTGTTGCTGTCAGCATGCCGTTGGCCAATTATCGTCCTGGTAGATCTATTGCTAGGGATTGTAACTAGAGCAGGGCAGTATGGTTGATCCCCCTCCTCAGTGTTGACAAGTCAGAGACAGGGCTGCTGCCTCCCGTCCAGCCAGGTGCGTGGTTTCTGTCTCCATACTGCCAAACAAACTAAGAGAAGCCTTGCCAACTGGTGGTGATAGTTGTGTGCCTTCGTGTGTACATGTGTATATGTGTACATGTATTAAGATGGGAGGGGGGGGTTAACAGCTGAAACAGTTGTCACCTCAAAGAGTTGCTAGTGTGATTAACACTGGGTCACAACTTTGTCTGGCAGCTGCCACAAGCAACCCAGCCAACAGAGCAGCAAGCGCAAGTCAGAGGCCTTGAGAGGATTCAGCCAGCCCACACAGTCACACTCAGTCATTCAAGCGGAGCCCAAACGTCTGTCTCCCCCAGCTAACATCACAAACAGATACTGATTGAAGAAGCTGGTGATACTCCCAGGACAGTAGCTACAGTAAGGAAAGGAAAAACTTTACTCTTCAAGTGGTGTCCAAACTACATAGAGACTTTACAGGGAGGCAGCCAGAGGGGCCTCTGTGAAGGAAAAGAGAGAAGTCTCTTCCCAAAGACAGAGCGTAAAATCTGTATGAATCTTCACGTGTTTCAAGTCTACCAAAGGGACAAGATACAGCCTGGAGTTGAGCTTCCCTCCATTTTCAACTCGTAAAACTTCTTCAACAAATCAATGTTGGGCCAAAGAAAAGGCGTATAACATATCCAAAGATACAGTTAAAGGTGACGACTGATTATGAGAGATGGCTGTGATTTACAGTTTGTCACACCGATATGAATGGCTGATAATAGTTGGCGGAGAGACTCATTTAGTAGCAGTAACATGTCAAATATGAATGTTGTGTTTTAAAATGAAATATTAATGAGGCTACAGAGACTGCTGCATAGTGGCTAAACAACAGGCCTGAATTGTACATACTCAGAAACATTGTTGTTTCATTATGGCAACAAAATGTTTACCTCAAGTGGAACACAGGATAAACTGCAAGAATACAGACGAGCCACTCTCCAAAAAGGAGTCTTCTTTTTCAGACCCAGTGATTAGTTTGGAAGTTAACTACAAGCCAGACACTGCAGCAAATTAATAGGAAGTAATAGGTGGAACTTGCAATAAAACCGGAGGGGCCTATATCCTCAAAGAGAACACCAATTAAACCACAACAGTTTAATTCTTTACAATATAATCCTCTGAGCTCCCAGTGCCTTGAGTCCCAAATCCATTAACGTAAGTGAAGCCTGCTTGCCGTGTGACCTCTCTCAGAAAGTGTTCACATCAAAGGCAACGGGCCACAGCAAATCAGTATCCCACTTCCGGAATGCCAGACCATAAAAAAAAAAGAAGTGTACTTAAAAGGGATTAAAAGGGCCAATTCCAAACAGATTCCTTACAGATTGGGACTAGGAGGAGGTAAACAAGGAGGAGGAGGACAAATCTAGGAGGAGAGACTAAATTAGCGTGCGTGTGTTTGTGGGTCTTGGCGATGTGGGGACCCCAAAGGAGAGCTAATGACTGTAGTGGTATCCGTCATGGGGGCCACTTTTCCTTGACTGCTTCCAGCCATGTCATGAGCAACATATGCTGAGCTATCATGCAATTATACCATTATCAAGGTCTTTCCTCCCACTGATTTACATTACGTACATTTTGCTGAGCAGATATTATAGGCACTTTGTCCTTCTGCTCTATCTGAGCAATTGGCCTACCAAAATGATTAAGCTTAGATTTATTTGAACTTAAACCAAACAAGCTGTCCTTGTCAAAGTAAATGGCTAATAACAATTGTCAGTTATACATAAAGAAATTATTGTATTGCCCTAGGGATCAATGCTAAATATCTCAAACATAACACTGCTGTTATATCAGCCACACAAAACTCTTACTCTTTTGAGTATTGATCAAATTTGAATGTAGCGGGGTAGTATCAAATAAAGTGGACAACTAAATTGCACCATTTGGGAGCATAATGAAATCTTTAATCAAGCCCAACAGAAGGTGCAGTGAATATTGTATGTGCAATATGGTACTATCTTGACTCAGACCATTAACTATACTGCAGTGTACCCAATTTAATTAACACAGCCCTCACTAGCAGGGTCAACATATTCTATGGTTGACTAGGAAATATGACCTACTGAACCTGTTGACCAGGAATTTTAACAAATCATGCAGTTTAACTCACCTAAACTAATCAAAATCTTTTCATGTGTCATTTTTATTTATTATAGTTCACTTGCTGACCATTTCACAGAGGTCACTCAAATTTCCAACATTACATTGGCCCCTTAAACATTTCAGCAAGCCTGAAAAAAGATGTGCAGTAGAGATTTGTGCCCTATGCTGAAGCAACAGTGGGGCCAAGTGACCACCGCTAACCGTTGTATCTCTGGGACCTCTCATCTGTCTAAAGGTCCCCGAATAACAGAGGAGTGGCTGGATTTTATTGTCCCAACATGAGAAAGAGAGAAAGAGCTTCTTGGGCTTGATGGATGGGGTCCAACTGGGAGAGTGAGGCTGGGAACAAGGAGCTTTATCC